>JADBJO010000286.1:667500-685000 GCA_016801955.1 Conus betulinus
CTATAATATAAGGCTCAGTTTGTCTGTCTGTCTGTTCGCTTATACACGGCCACAGTTTTTGGCCGATCGCCACACCAAATTTGGTATGAAGTATCCTTGCTGTCCTACAAACAGCAACGGCGGGTCGGCGATCACGTGACGCATTCCGTCGTGACAAAAATGGACATCGGAACACTACATGACAAACAAACTCGCCGGGGTGAGACGGGGTCGAAGCGCGTTCTAAATTAGTGTTAAATGACGCATTATACCTGACACAGCTGTGTGACGTCAAAGTGTTTTCAGGCTGTCGTAAAATATCTTTACGTAATCTCCATCGGAACCGCTTGAATAAGTCCTTATGGGAGAAAACGCCAGCCTTCGTGAACGATCATTGCTATACAGTCTTTGTTATTTCCGTGAATAATCATTACTGTACAACCTTTGTTGTATTCCATTGAGGATCATTACTGTACAATCTACCTTATCTATTATATAAAGCTGAGTTTGTCTGTCTGTCTGTTCGCTTATACACGCCCACAATTTTGGGCCAATCGGCACCAAATTTAGTATCAAGTATCCTTAGTGTCCTACAAACAGCAACGTCTGATCGGCAATCACGTGACGCATTGCGTCGTGACGCAATTTGCGTCCACAGACGCAAAAATGAACATCGGAACACTACCCGGCCACAGTTTTAGGCCGATCGGCACCAAATTTGGTATCAAGTATCCTTGGTTTTCTACAAACAGCGACGTTGGGTCAGTAATCGCATTGCGTCGTGACGCAATTTGCGTCCACAGACGCAAAACTGGACATCGGAACACTACACGACAAACTCAGCTTTATATAATAGATTTGGAAAAGTGTTCACGTGAATGTTTAGGGGGAAAATATCGAACAATACGCGCATACCCCCTAAAATTAATTTGAATTATGGACGAAACCATGAATTTCAGATTCACTAAGGTCATCCATGGCAAAAGCTATGTAAACAACATTAGAAAGCTGTGAGGTATTCACAAAAAAATCGCACAAGAGAAATCCCAAGAAAAAGATGTGGTGTCCTCTGCCTGTTCTGCACACGTCACAGCGACTGAATGACGTCATGAACGTTTGACAATAATCAGAATTTTTCTGTATCACTTGACCATGTGTAGATCTGTGGCAAGTCGACATCCATTTCTAATTCGCAAATCTAATTATTCTTTTAGTACAAACTCCGAAGCAGACGAACGTTTCAGCTCATCCAAAAAGTCTGTGCTTTCGGGCATCGCGATTCCATCTAATTCCTTCTCTGTTCTATAGATTTGAATACCAAAACGTACACGCCTAGAAAGTCTGAATTAACCCTCTTTTATTTATCTATGTTTTATTCTTCCAATCGAACTTATTAAAATCGTGACAATGCCACCCAAAAAGAGAACCCGGCTCAAACGCTCTTCTTCTGCTACGGCCAGAGTTCAACGTTCTCGATCAGAAGAAAGCAGTGAAAAGAGATATGCAAGACAACAGAAAGAAAGCGCAAGGCAGCACGCAGACACCAAGAGACAACTGAACAGAGGGAAGGTAGACGAAAAAGCGACAGAGAACGCAAAGCAGGGCGTAGAGAGCAAGAAACTTTAGAACAGTGGGAAGGTAGACGAAAAAGTGACAGAGAACGCAAAGCAACAAATAGACAGCAAGAAAGTCAACAGCATAGACAGGTTAGAATAGAACAAGAACATGACAGACGTGTGTGAGCGCTAGGGGGTTATCACAACCAATCAAAATTAGATGGCTTAACTCAGCATTTCATTACAGCGCTTCAACCATCTTCAACCATCTCCTTCAACAAGGACGTTTTCATCGGCACTTTGTCAGCAGAGTGCCCATATTGCCATGCTCTGAAGTGGAGAGGGGATGCATGAGGAATCTGCTGCAACAGTGGCAAGGTCAGACTGCCACCCCTGATTGAACCGCCAGAGCCTCTTCGATCCCGTCTCTTTGGGAACTCTGCAGACACCAGTCATGTCCTTTCAAACATACGAAAGTATAACTCTGCTTTCCAAATGATAGGCCCTAGCTCTGCTTTCCAAATGACTAGCTTCGGATGTGCGCGGGAGGTAAAGCTGCCTGGTTACATGCCTACATTCAAGGTGCAGAGACAGGTCTACCACAGCATTGGGTCCCTGATGCCGCAGCCATCAACCGAGCCACAGTTTCTCCAAATTACTTTATGGGAGACAGTGAAAAAGAAGCCACCAGACGCTGCGAGGCTATGCCAGGTGTGAAACCAGAGATCATTCAGCGCTGTGACGAGACGGATACGAGTGGTAGGTGGGTCCTCTAGGGGAAGGACTTGGAATAATTTCTCTATGAGAATTATCTTACATCTCACCTACACCCTCTCTCTTACTAGTGGTGGAAGGAGCAACTTTCCGGTACTAGTCATCGAAGAAAATTTGTATTTGTTCCGGGTAGTAATAAAATACGGTAGAATGGCTCTGATAAATTTTCCTTAGGCTTGTACTCTTAATTGAAAGTACGCATAGCTCCGAGATACAGAATTGAAGAGAGAAGTTCAAACATTCAACATTTGATTGAACAACAGGGAACTGACACAAGTTAAGTGCACTTTCACACATCAACTTTATTACTTATACATAGATAAGAATTGGCGTGACAATTCCATAGGCTGTGTTTCAGTTCTCATTGGACTACCACAATGAGGGGTCCTTCCTCACTCCTACTTTACTCGCTGGCACTCTGTGCAGCAAGCTTAAGTTGGCATACAGGGGTTCTGTCTAAGTTACACTGAATGTATATGGTTATTATACATCCACCCCGCTTGCTAATACCATCGACAGGTTCTCACTGTTTCATCATAAAGTGAGGGTAAGGGTCTGATGGGTTTGAGTCCAGGTGGTAAGCAAACTTAGCTTTGCTTCGGAGAAGACAGTTGTTCTCTCCTGTGGCTGGTGACTGCCCCACTGGTGTAGATCTGTTGTCTGGTGTCGCCCTGGTTTCGGGCGAAGTCCCAGCTCCTGGTTTCAGTCGCAATGTGTAGCGTGACCAGGATCCCAGTTCTGCGATAAAGAGAACTTGATCTGTAGATGAGAATCTGGTGGCTGGCCTGTCGAGTGCACACAGTTACCCTTTTCCTCTGTCTTTCAGAAGGGTTGTGAGACTCAGCCAGCAAAGTTTTCTCTATGGTAGAGTTTCTGCTATAACTATTAACCTCCCTTTTGTTTAATGGCTAAGTTAAGCCCACAAAAGGGTAGGAGACAGTAATACAATGTTACAGCTTTAGTTAAACAACTCTTTCATGTTTCATATGAATCAAATCACACTGACTTGGGCAATGCTTAGTCCAAGTACACATGTGGTGTAGACTTAGAGTCATACACTATAAATCATTCCAATAATCACCAGTATTTATAAATCAGAGTAGCAGTTTTTACCTAGCACAGGCATACTGTTTTCCTGATCAAAATTAATCATTGAATTATTATCTTAACAGACAGAGTTGCATACTGACAAAAGTCAGGGTGAACACAAAGAACAGTGGTCAGATTGTTAACAAAGAATCAAAACCACTGGGAGAGAGCTTTTGCCATATGATGGCAAGCAAACTACTACACACAAATAATCATTCATCAGTTTGATAAATGTTGCTAAGCATTTGTACAAGTTACAATGCTAACACACACAGCATACATAAAATCAATACATAGATTCAAAAATGTAAAACAGAGTTCCAACTCACTTTTCCTGGGAATGAACAGGGAATGACTTGAGATCAAGGAGTTACCAAGAGTTTCCTAGGCCTCTGTCCCCTTTGTCTTCCTCTGCTCTTGTCTACAGGCAGTCCTTGAGGGGTCAGTGAAGCTGAGCCGGTGGGTGCCTAGTTTTATGAATCTCTTGCTTGTCGAATCACATTGAGACAACCTGTCATTCACTCATCAGGGGGAAGAGGGGGAGGGATTTAGTCTAGTCACCAATCGCCTCGGAAGTTGTTTGATCCTACTCGGCACGGGATAATTTATGCATCCGTATAGCTGGCAGTATAGCTAGCCTTTGAGCCCCAGTTAATTTATGCGCCCGCCTAGTGTTCGCGAGCAGGTGCAGGTGCCTGCGAGGACGGGGGGGGGGGGGGGGGGGGGGGGGGGGGGGGGGGGGTGGGGGGGGGGGGGGGGGGAAAGGGGGGGGGGGCCTTGTGGCGGGGGGTGGGGGGACATGGTGGTGGTGGAGAGCGCGGCCATGCCTTTGTGCCGGCACATGCCTTTGTGTCGGCACATGCCTTGGTGTCGCGGGGTAGAGAGAGGGGGGGGGGGGGGGGGTGAGACGGGCTGTTGTTAGAACGCCTCCCACGCTGCGTTGTATCGTACAGCATGGGGAGGGAAGGTTGAGAGGGGGGAAGGGAGGTAGGCTGCTAAGAACGAAAGGCGGCACGTATTTGCCGTGACGCATTTTTTTCCTGTGTCACTGATCGTGTCAGTTGGGCCTTTCGCACTGTCCCAAGCAAGAAAGAGGAGGGGGGGGGGGGGGGTTGAGAGGGGAGAGTGGGCATAGATTTGAAATCTATTTTTTTTTTTTGGTGTTTTAGTGGGACTGATGGGATGGCGTTGTCAAGCGTCACGTCACAAGCGCCTGCAAGCCATGCTGCACTCTCACAACCCTTATGCAGTCAGCTTCAAGACAGCCCTGGACAAAGCGCACTTGCCTGAGCACAGATCGTTATACGACCCGACAAAGCCCCTGCAAACCAGCACCCACGCAGATTCAATGGTCCATCTGCAGACGAAAGTAGGATGCCCCATCATGCTGCTGAGAAACCTGGATGCTCCTCGACTGTGCAACGGAACACGACTGGTCGTGAAGCAGCTGATGCCCCACGTCATTGAGGCCACCATTATGACTGGACAAAACAAAGGGAGGATGTGTTCCTGCCAAGGATCCCCATCATCCATCCGACATGCCCTTCCAGTTGAAGCAGCTACAGTTCCCTGTGCGCACGTGCTTCGCCATGTCCATCAACAAGGCCCAGGGACAATCGCTAACGGTGGCTGTCCTTCACCTGGACATGCCCTGCTTCGCGTATGGACAGCTGTAAGTGGGCTGCTCACGCGTTGGCAACCCTGATCGCCTGTTCATCCTGGCTCCACAGGAAAAAAACAAAAAACACTATCTATCCCCAGGCCTGGCAGTAAGCACCCAGCTCAACCTGACAATATTCTGATGTTTCAATTTTGCTGGCATAAGGGTTTCTTTATGTAAAAATGGAATTAATATGTAAGAAGTTTGAGTGATAAATGGAACAGATATAGACTGCTTTTGCTGTTTAAGAAAAAACAAAAGCATATTCTGTATGATATTGCTTTTAATTAAGGTAAATACAGAACGCTTTATCATGACTGAAGGCAAGTAAAATTCAGCAGAACCTGAAAAAATCCTCTGATTTAAGAGTTCTCTGTTTTAAGCCCTGATTGTAATGATCGTTCGGTTTACAGATACAGAGGGATGCTAGGAAACGCCATTCACCACATCTTATAAAACCCCATTAAAAAAAACCGTTTTTTCTTGTTTTTCACTACATTTTTATATAAATAGGTTTATAAGAAATAAATGGTTGAACGAGGACTGAAGACCTGAATAATGTAGGCCTATAGACCTCTCTCTCTCTCTCTCTCTCTCTCTCTCTCTCTCTTATATATACCCGGGCGACGCCGGGTAACCGGCTAGTCTCCTTATAATGCTCCCAAATGGACTGTCATTATCTCCCTATAATGCTCACGAATGGACTGTCATTATCTCCTTATAATGCCCACAAATGGACTGTCATTATCTCCTTGTAATGCTCACAAATGGACTAAAACAATCGACTGCTGATGCATATCACCTAGGAGACGAAAGTCGAACTTTGTTAAGCTATCAAATGGTTTGTTCACTAGTCAGAGCTAGGCAAATACAATCTAGTTCTTATTTATTACACCACATATGTAAAACCCACTATACCACGATGCGCAGCAGTTAAAGCTTAGCAACTAAAACCAAGAATATAAAAAAAAATAGAGCAGACAAGGAATTGTGTACAAATGCAAAATCACGGCAAACATGTGAAACAAAAAAAGATAAACTCTCTAGGCCACAACAAGCATGAACAGTTAAAACAAAAAAGCTCATACAAATTGTTTAGGGCCACAGAATTCTCCAGGGCAAAGGGGGGGGGGGGTAACAGGGGAGGGGTAGAGGGAAGAACAGAAGCGAAAGGGAGAATAGTAGAAGGGAGCAAAAGTTTCGCCCATGCCGCTTGCCGCCGTGCCCAACGCCGAGCTAATTCCATTATCGTAGACACGTAGGTCGTGTAAATGGTGTTTAGAGAGAGAGGCGGGGTGCTGCACGGTTATGGATTTAATGTCAAGTGCGGAAAGAGGGCAGGCTGAATCCTGATTCTTCCCACTCCATTCCCTCGGTCAGGCAGAGGTCTTTGCTTTTGATCGAGAGGGGAGAGATAAGAAACTCCACAGCCAGCCATTACTGGCTGCGGCTCCATCTCTGCTAGACACAAGAGATAGGAGAGGGCACTCACAGAGCGAGAGAGAGAGAGAGAGGGGGGGGGGGGGAGAGAGAGAGAGGGATGGAGGGAGGGTGGGGGGGGGAGAGAGAGAGGGGAAGAGAGAGAGGGTAAAAAAGAAAGAGGGTGGGAGGGAGGGAAGAGAGAGAGAGAGAGAGATAGGAGAGCAGTTGTCTGTGTGTCTGTCAATGTTCGATTGCTTAGTGACGTTTTTTTTCACTTTAACTTATATTTACTGAAGTTTGTAGGTATGTGTGTACATGAGTTGAGCAGGGAGAGGGGGTTCCCAGAAACCCTGGATCCCCTCTCCCCCACTCACGCTCTGACGTGAAAGGTGTGTGCATTATTGAGAACCAAACTGTAAAGAAGGAACATTGCATTAACAATCAGAAAAGGAACCCAGACACCCTAACTCTAAAACACAAGAGGAAATGTTATTAAGAACCAATTTACAGTAAAAATGATTTTAGATCAATGCTTCAATCGACCTATGTATTAATGACTAATTTCTACCAAAAGAATAAAAGTGCACACTAATTTTTGCAACTCTTCTTCGAATATTGATTTGGCATAAATGAATCTGCAAGACACGTTTGGATTCTTTGACATTCTTTGAGTATAAAAATGAATTCGACACTTTTCTAGATGGGATTGCAAATGTTTTCTATGTGGTTGTGAATGTGACTGACTTTTGTGTGTGTGTGTGTGTGTGTGTGTGTGTGTGTGTGTGTGTGTGTGTGTTGTTGTTGTTGTTGTTGTTTGTTGTTGTTGTTGTTGTTGTTGTTCTTCAGTTTTAACGTCCTTCCACTAAAAGTGATTCAGACAATATTATAGTGTAGAGTGAACTTGATGTAAGGATGAGAGAGATGCATTTTTTTCAGGGAGTGTAAGGGAGTGTAAGTTTTTAAGTAGTTCGTAAGGAATGTAATCATAACCCCCCACCCCATCCTATTCATCAGAACTTTAAACTAGAATTGTAACGGTAACAATCACAACTGCGAAAGATAAATATTAAGTGAACAGCCTAATAAACATTTGGAAACAGATTCAAGAGTAGCAAAATTGTTTAATATACTAGATAGTGATAAAGGAGTCGATCCATCAAAAAACCCTCAATACCTGATTTATCAAAAAGCTCTTTTGTTTTGGGATAATGAATCAGTAAATGATTGACACTTATATAGATCTCTCACACACACATTTAATATCATTGCAGTATTTTGTTTTAAACGCGTTTAAACGAAGCCTATGGATCAGACTTTCAATCTCCCTGGATGAGAAAATAATCTTTTGTATGATGTTATCCCATTGCTTTTGTCATTACATTTGATGCAATTGTTATAATAATATATGTCCGAGTTCCTCAGTGTTTTTGTTGCATTATCACGAGATGTTTTATTTATGATAGAGAAACATTCTGCCAGATCTAAGCGAACTTTTATTGTTATTGTGCCGCCAAGGTTTTGAGCTGCCTTTTTTGCAACTTTGTCTGCTTGTTCATTTGCTGATATACCAAAATGAGAAGGCACCCAACAAAAAGTAATATTAATGCCTTTTTGGGAAAGAAGGTGTACTATATGATTGATTTCAGTTATCATGTCTAATCGTACACATAAATTAGAAGACTTAATACCATTCAATGCTGCTTTTGAATCAGCACATATTACGATTTGGCTGTTATTTATGGGGAAATTCAAAATGAAATCCAATGATTTGAGTATAGCAAGTAATTCTGCACTATATATAGACAGACTTTTACCAAGATAAAATAACTTTTCTATTTTTAAGCTAGGGATTATGAAAGCTGCTCCCGTGCTATTATCATCTAATACTGAGCCATCTGTGAATATTTTTAAGTGATGGTTGTACTTATTTTCTAAGTGAGAGTAGACAAAATTTCTCAAAATTTTGGGAGAATCCTTTTTAGTTAAATCATTGTAATCAATATGAAAGGAAGCTTTTGATTGTACCCATTTTGGAATGGGTGAAAACGTTGGTTTTCTGGCGATATCATTTTTATCTATTTTTGTATCTTTTAGAAGATCTGAGGAAAATGAATAAATAGATTTTGTGGATTGTATATGTTGTGCTCGTTTTCCAAAATCCTTTTCCGAATCTAAAAATACCTCTTCTGAGCAAACATTTTTTTTGCGAGAAACTTTTAAAGATGAATTTTAAAGTAGAAGCTTTTCTAATTTCAGATAGAGGTAGAACTCCCACTTCGTTGTATGTCCCTAAGTTTGACGTGTGTGTGGGAACCCCAAGGGCGATTTTGAAGGCTTTGCAATCAGTGCTCTGAAGTTTATTTTAAAAGATATTTAGGTGCATTAAAAATACTTCCTGAGCATATGTAAGCCTTGAGCGTACCAGGGCTGCTGCTAAAACAGTTAAACTTTTAGTGTCTTGCACCCAAGATTGTTTACTGACAATTTAAGGAAATTCAAACTTTTTCTTGCTTTATTTTAAAATATGGTCAATATGAGTATTCCATGTTAGTTTACTACTAAGGAATACACCCAAGAATTTAACGCTTTTAACGTAGTTTAAAAGAGTGCCGTCTAAGGTGAAAACTGGAAGTTTATTTGGATCATTTCCAGAATTAAAAAGCATCAAATTTGTTTTTTTCTGGTGAAAGAGATAGTCCATTTTCATGTAAAAATGTACTGATTTTATTTAGCTCGTGTTGGTATTAATTTTAATATAGTTCAGTGATCTTAACGGAGTATTTCTTTTCATCGCTACTTTACTCCATAGACATATATCGTCAGCAAATTGAGCTAATCTGTATCTTTAGAAAGACCTTGGGTAGATCAGAATCAAAATATTAAACAGAATTGGAGAAATTACCGATCCTTGGGGTAAGCCCATTTGTAAATGTCTTGGGTTAGAATAGGTATTTCCTACTCTTGTTGAATATGTCTGCGATGCAGAAAACATTGAATATATTGTACATGTTTCCATTAATACCAATATTCTTTAATTTAAGCAAAAGCCGCTTGTGCCATACTTGTTCATAGGCTTTTCGTATATCAAAAAACGTTGCAAGTACGTTTTTACGACGTGCAAACTGATGCTTTACATGCGTTGTGAGTTTGACCAAATGTTCTATTGATGATCTGCCTGTCTGAAATGCAGCTTGGTGATTGGTATAATTGTATATTTATTACAATGATGAACAAGTCTTTTACAAAAAACTTTTCCATCAATTTACATGTATTTGATGTTAATGCAATAGGTCGATAACTATGTATATCTCTGAGTGGTTTCCCCTTTTTTTGTGAAGTGTGTGTGTGTGTGTGTGTGTGTGTGTGTGTGTGTGTGTGTGTGTGTGTGTGCGTGGGTGTGTGTGTGTTGTGTGTGTGTGTGTGTGTGTGTGTGTGTGTGTGTGTGTGTGTGTGCGTGCGTGCGTGCGTGCGTGCGTGCGTGCATGCAAGCGTGCGCGCGCGAGTTTTGTGTGTATGTAGAGGTGCGCATGTATGTCTGTGTCGTGCCTCTCTCTCTCTCTCTCTCTCTCTCCTCTCTCTCTCTCTCTCTCTCTCTCTCTCTCTCTCTCTCTCTCTCTCTCTCCTCTCTCTCTCTCTCTCTCTCTCTCTCTCTCTCTCTCTCTTTGTGTGTGTGTATGAGTGTGTTTGTGTATGTGTGTGTGTGTGTGTGAGGAAGAGAGAGAGAGAGAGGTTGTTGAGGGAGAGACAGATGGACAGTCAGACAGACACAATTACAGACGAACTAGCGTATATATGTAGAAGCGCATATGTAAGTGTATATTGGGAGGTGTATGTTGGTAGGTGTGGGTGAGAGAGAATGAGGAAGAGAGAGAGGGAGTGAGTGAGAGAAAGAGAGTGAGTGTGTGAGAGTGAGAGAGAGAGAGGAAGAGAGAGGGTGCACAAGTGAAGGAGAGAGAGAGAAAGGGAGAGAGAGAGAGGGAGAGAAGGAGATAGAGAGAGACTGTTGAGAGACAGACAGACAGAGACTAAGAGAGAGAGAGAGAGAAAGATTGTTGAGAGAGACAGACAGACAGACAGAAAGAGAGAGATTCAAACAGACGCACAGATGGCAAGACACACAAAGACAGACAAGAAACAGACGCATGTATACTCACGTGCGTGCAGGTGTGCGCATGTACGCGCGTGTATGATGGATGGGAGGGCAGTCGTGGAAGAAGCGTCTTGTTTCTCTTTATATATGTTTGTTCAGTAACTAGCTGCCGGTTAACTCTCGCTCATTGAAGACAAGGGTAATAAGAAAATTGTCCTATGTGAATGGAGCCAACGACAAAAAAAAGATTGTCGTATGTGAATGAAGCCCACTAGACGACTACCTTGCCCCCCCCCCCCCCCCCCCCCCCACCCCCCTTCCAGAGACACTCTGTCTGTCTGTCTGTCTGTCTGTCTGTCTGTCTGTCTGTCGTCTCTCTCTCTCTCTCTCTCTCTCTCTCTCTCTCTCTCTCTGACTTTTTCGCTAACTAGATAAGAATTTAGCAGGATAATATTACGGGAGAACAGTATAATTATCACTGAGCAATCCCAAACTGCATAACATGTTTGAGACTATGGTGAAACGCACACTCCAAGCCTTTTTAATTTACCTTTGCCAAGGGAGTTTTGTTTTTACCAAGTCTGCTTGTTTAGACACCAACAGAATTAAGCAAACACTGTAGAAGCAATTTCAACAAATTTGGCAGTAAGATGAAGTGTCACAGCGGGCAAAATCAGTAAGTCCGGATCCCATCAAAAGGGCGAATCCAGTATCCATTCTGTGTTCTCCTTAGTGCCCTTCTTGATTTACAAACGGGTCTGACCCTTACACTAGTACCACAACAGAAAGACGGCCATTGCTGGCGAATACATGAATTATGCAAGCCTCACCGGCTGGGGTTGTGAGTGTGAGGGAGAACCATCAGGAGGGCAATGATCTGTTACATAGAAAATGTCTCACATGAATATCTTAGAATTGAAAGTTGTTTTCCTAGCATTGTAATGCTTTCAAGAGAAATTAAAAGGAAAACATATCAAACTGATGGTTGATAACATGAGTTATGTGTCTTGCATTCGGCACATGGGTACAAGCATGCTTGCAATTCGTTGATCTTTGAACTATGAACAATAAACAAGTAGGGTAACTCTTGCTCCCGTAAGAAAACCTAACACAGCGTAACTTTTATTCAAGACTGGAACAGCCTTTTAACTTGAATTAAGTCAGACAAATGCAAAGACGAAACAACGTCATAGTGGGGGGAAAAAACAAGCGCAGGCAGGCCAACCCCACAAAGATTTGGTCTTGGGGAGGGGGGGGGGGGGTGGGGGGGGGGGGGGGGGGGGGGGGGGGGTAAGATGATGAAAATGGGAACATGTAATTAAAATAATATGTTGTAAATATGAAAACTCTTCACTAGCTGCATGAGGGGAACCATCGCAATCCCCTCTCGAAGGCAGATTTATTTGTTTTGCCTGCTCCTAGGCCTTTCGTCCGCTGGATCGGACTCATCAGGGAGACACGGCTGGTTTTGTCTATGTTCCTGGCGTCGAATAGAGACACACCACAGTCCATAATACTGTAGTGTTCTCACCACCGAGGGTTAAAAAGAATACAACAGCACACCCCAAAGCAGCCAGCGAACGTTAGTATATGAAACAAAATGAAAGTGTAGGGAGGAAAAAAGTTGCTCCTCTGGGATTTTATGTTCAATGTGCTAAGGGCTTTTTGTTTTGGTAACAGCATATGCCACTGCATAGAAACTTGCTATAAAGATGTTAAATCAACAGTCACTGTAAATAACCAGACTGTACAATGGTTTAAAAGAGAGGGGGTGTAGACAGGGATACCCTATATCTCCTTATCTATTCATAATATGTGAAGAAATTCTAATAAGGAAGAAAAAGAACATAAAAGGTATAAAGATAAACGATATAGAACACAAAATAATTCAGTTCGGTGATGACACTCAGCTAGTAAATGTTGGTGACAAAACTTCATTTGAACGATCTATAAATGTCCTTACCACGTTTGGCAGAATTTCAGGCCTACTTCTGAATAATGAAAAAACGCAATCAATATGACTAGGATGTTATAAAAACTCGAAAAAAAAATACTATCCTCATCTGAAAATGATATGGAATCCTTCTAAATTCAAATAGTGGGTGTTTGGTTCACTCAAGACCTAAAAGAATGTGAAAAACTAAAATCATAATGACAAAAATTCGGAATTTAAACATTATTCAAAATTTGGTATCAGAGAAGTATAACGCCAGTCGGAAGAGTTGCTGTTCTCAAATCCCTTATTCTATCAAACTTATATACCTCTGGATTTTGCTATCTAACCCTCCTGACCTTTTAATTCAAAATTTCAAAAGATGTTTTTCAGCTTCTTTTGGAATGGCAAACAAGATAGAATAAGCAGGAAAACAGCAGTGAAGACTGTAAAGCAAGGTGGTTTAAACATACCTGACTTAAAGAAATACATTAATGCTTTGAAACTTCTGTGGTTAAAGAAACTTAAAACCACAAGTCATAAATGGAAGAACATCGTTTTAAAAGTATACCCTTTCAGTGATATAACCGAAAATTATGGACCAGGGTACGGTTCTAGATGCACAAGTATTAACTTGTTTTGGAAAGACACGTTTACAGCATATCGGAAATTTTGTCTATGTGTGATACCTGAGACATTAAATGAACTACTTTGTTGAACATGTGTTTTTACAATGACATGATAAAAGTCGGAAAAACGCGGTAATCGAGCAAATAAGTTCATTGAGAAAGGAATATTCGCAATAAAACACTTTCTGAAACAAAATGGACAATTTATGAACTTTAGAGAATTTAGCATTTAATGTGACTACATCATAGATTTTATCTCACACAATGGATGGATTTCTTCAATGAAACAATTCATAGGGAAAAACGGTTATCAAACTAGATAATAACACAGACATAAATCATAGCACACCGAAGGCTTTAAATATTATCATGAAAGAAAATAAAGGAGCCAAACGTTCTAAAGAAATTTTCATTTAAGATGAGCGCAAGCCAAATTACTGCTCCAAATGGCTAAACAAACTGAATTCTGAAATCCATTGGATAAAGTATTTACTCATGTCCACAAAATCAAAGATACAAAATTAAAATGGCTACAAATTCGAATCATACACAGAATTATTGGTACAAATGTTGTCTTAAATGCTATGGGCTTACAAACACGACAAGTTGTACTTTCTGTAACGAAGAGATAGATTCGGTCTAACACTTTTTTATGGATGTGCAGCCACGTTCAATCTTTCTGGAAAGAAGTTGAAAAGTTATTTAATGAAAATGCCGAAACACAACTAACATCAAAATCACACGATATATCGTTATTTTAAGAATAGATCAACATGTGAAAACGGAGACAGTTTTTTTTATTTCATTATTATGCTAGCCAAATTTTATATATGTAAGTACAAAATCGAAAAACACGTAGATCAAATACTTCAATTTTTCGGAGCCAATTGAGCAAAGTATTTAAAATCGAATTGTTTAATGCTAAAGTCAACAACAATCTAAACCAATTTCATGCTGCATGGAACAACTATAGGCCAATGATTTTTTATGAAAACACTTCTTTAAGATCTTGATCTAAGACACATTTCCATATGCACAGTCTTCTTACTTTCACAACCTCCCTCTGAAATGGAGAGAGTAAGGAAGGAGAGGAAAAGCAATAAGTTGTTAAATCCTGTAAAAGATTATGTCTCTCTTTTTTTTCTTTCCCACTGTTGTTGCTTTTACGTGTTTTTTTTTTTCTGTCGTCTCTAAGCAATGTACGTGTCTATATGTGGTTTTTTTTTTTGTTTTTTTTTTTTTTTTGTTCCTTCTTAAAAAAAACTGTTTTGGACATGTGGCATTAACTGTTTATAGAACTTACAGAAATTATGCTAATGTACATATGACTTGGCGCACTGTCCTCTTTATGCGCATTTGTAATTCCTATATTGTTTGATTAAAAACGTGAAAACCGAAAAAAAAGATTTGTTCGTCTTTGCATTTGACTGACTATATTCAAGTTTAAAAGGCTGTGCCAGTCTTGAGTAAAAGTTACTCTGTGCTAGGTTTTCTTATGGAGCAAGAGTTACCCTGCTTGTTTTTTGTTTATTGCTTACTGTTCCCTGCCTCATTTCATTTCAATTTCCTTTGAACTATGGTCATGGACACGAGAGAGAGAGAGAGAGAGAGAGAGAGAGAGAGAGAGAGAGAGAGAGAGAGAGAGAGAGAGAGAGAGAGAGACGTATACTTTAACAGAACCTACCAAATAATAATGTGATGAACTCATCAGCTCATCCCCTCATCCTTGTCTCGACAAATCCTCAAGCTTTTAGATAAACAGAAAAACAAGGGGGAGGGGGAGGAGGAGGAGGAAGAGGAGGAGGAAGTGGAGGAGGAGAAGGAGGAGAAGAAATTCATAGCCATTTTTTTTTAACACAGTTTATTGTGTTTGAAGTCGTTTATAGTCAAAATTACCTGTACTGATACAGACCTAAGTGATCGTAGAATGTGTGCACTCAAAGTAATAGTGTATAGGCGTGAGTGTACAAGATGGGGGAGTTAGTTGAATACTCTTACTTTACAGCACTGACGTGACACACCCATCCACTTCCATGTCTCCAGTTTCAGTTACATAATGACTTGACTATTCATGCTTTAATGAAAGGACACACTGATTGAATGCTTACCTGAGACTGTCTTTTATGTTGTAATTGTGTCTACGTTTTTATTACTTTGCAGGTGTGTGTGTGTGTGTGTGTGTGTGTGTGTGTGTGTGTGTGTCTGTGTCTGTGTCTGTGTCTGTGTGTCTGTGTCTGTTTGTGCGTGTGTGTTGTGTGTGTGTGTGTGCGTGCGTGTGTGTGTGTGTGTGTGTGTGTGTGTGTGCGTGCGCGCGCGCGCGTGCGTGCGTGCGTGCGTGTGCGTACATGCGCGTGCGTGCGTGTGTGTGTGTTAATGTGTGTGTATGTGTGTGTATGCGCGCGCCCGCATATATATATATATATATATATATATATATGTATATATATATATAGAGAGAGAGAGAGAGAGAGAGAGAGAGAGAGAGAGAGAGAGAGAGAGAGAGAGAGATATCGTTGTTGCTTTGTGTTTGGTTTGGTTTGTTTTCTGGTGGATGTTTGTTGTTTATAGTTGTCTAAGTTTCTGTACTCAAGAGTCTGTGGGTTTGCCAACCACGAATACTTACATATATCTACGTGAGTTGTTGGTCGTTTATTTTTTTTTTTTTTTTTTTGGATTGGGTTGGGGGTGTAGGAGGGGGGGGGGGGGGGGGGTATGTATGAATGAGTCAGTGTTGGGGGCGTACGTCTATCTGTTTCTGTTCCCACTTAACTTTACCATACAGTTCGCTCCATTGAAAGAAACAAAGCTTCGACGGAATGGATTGATTTTATGGTTGACTACAAGAATGTCATCGATGTTCATTCAGGTAACAGCCAGTCCAGAGAAGGGCGAGTAGCACCGATCATCAGTGTCCCAGCGTCTGCCACCCTGTTTGGGTGGGGGCATTGGGGGCTGGCAGAGGAGAACATCTGCTCCATCGGCTCTACGTCGTCTGCCGGACAGTACTACACGGACGAATGATAGGAGGAGCCACGAATGGGATCGAAGGGCTCCACCACAACGTCTCAAGGCGCAATGAGACAACACAGACTCGTGGGAACTAGGACAAAACAAACAACATCAAAGCAAAACAAGTAACAAACAAGTAACAAAAGATAAACCTATAAGCTTTCCCACATAATAAACTCACAGACATTAGGAAGAAAAAGGAGAAAGAAAATGAGCACAAACATGAACTTTTTTTCTTCCAGATTTGGTCCTTCATGGCGGACCATTCTGATATCATATTAACTGTCTTCGTGTTCTTTTCTTTTCATCTTTTTTCTTTGGTCAATGAAAAAATACATGTAATACACCAACTTTCGCCTCAACATTCAACCGCTTCCAAACACAGTCAAAAAAAAAACAATATATATATATATATGTATATGAACAATTAAGTATATATATATAGAAAACATGTGTGTGTGTGTGCAGGTCCATCATACAGCATTCTGAATTAATCATTACAGTAATGATTTGGCAAAGATTTGAAACAAGAGGGAAAAATAATTAAGATTAAGTAAATAGGCAAAATGTTTATCTGATAAATATGAAATCCCTTGAACTAGCTGAAATGAGGATAATAATATGAAAACCCTTTCACTAGCTGCATTAGGAAACTATCGCAATCTCTCTCGAAGGCAGATCTATATGTATCGCCTCCTCCGAGGCCTTTCGACCGCTGAATCGGACTCATCAGGGAGACACAGCTGATTGTGTCTGTGCTCTTGGCGTCAGATACAGACACACCACAGTCCATAATTCTGTGGTGTTCCGACCGCCAAGGGTTCGAAAAAGAATCTAACAGCACCCCCAAAGCAGCCAGCGAAAGGTAGTAGAATTAAACAAAACGAAAGTGTGGAGAGGAAAAAGTTGTTGAAAACTAAAAACACTACGCAAACAGTATAGAATGTAACGGACAATCTTTGAGCCTATGCTTGAGGATCCATTTAAGGATGCAAGGGAGATCAAAAGATATGGAACAGTCTGAGTGGTCAGCTCTGCTGTTCAATAACCCAAGCATTGTCAGCGGCTAAGAATTGTGCAGAACAACCTTTCCTTGGATCTCCTAAGAGATGCAATCACCCACTGATTGACCAAACAATATAATGCTGAACAATTAAGTAGTGGGAGAAAACAAGTGCAGGTTAACAATTCTTCCATCATTACAGTAATGATTTGGCAAAGATTTGAAGTTGAGAGGAAAAACAAAAAAATTAAGATGAAGTAAATAGGAAAATGTATATCATAAATATGAAAACCCTTTCACTAGCTGCATGAGGAAACTATCGCAACCTCTCTCGAAGGCAGATCTATATGTATCGC
>JADBJO010000286.1:690000-692500 GCA_016801955.1 Conus betulinus
CTGTCTGTCTGTCTGTCTGTCTGTCTCTCTCTCTCTCTCTCTCTCTCTCTCTCTCTCTCTCTCTCTCTCTCTCTCTCTCTCTCTGCCGAGTACTCTATCTGCACACTTCTCCCTAAAGCACATCAACTCCTCCGTCACACACTCACATACACAAGCGCGCCCGCGCACACGCACACACAAACACATATGCAAATAAGCAAACGAACAAGGAAGCACACAAACACATACCACCTAGCCCCTATCCACAGCTATTTCCCAAATATCTCCTTCCTTAGCTGTCTCCCCACAAATACACACACATGACTGTTTACACCAGTTCTCACTTTTCCAACCTCTGCGTAACCTCGGTCAATAAGCGTGCAGCCTCGTCCAACAAGCGCATGTACACACACACACACACACACACACACACACACACACACACACACACACACACACACACACACATCTCCCTTGGGGCGCTATATGCATATTCTATTAGCCTCATCAGCCACTGGGAAATCAGGAAAAACGGCTCCGGGGACCAGTTGCCCTCTGGGCCCACTCCAGGGTAAGGTACTGTGTGGACGCATCCTGTTCATTCCCGGGCATCCTGGTGGAGCCATCACCACACCAGCGCTGCTGATGACGTGCAGCACCAGTGTGTTGGCAATATTCACCACAAAAACCCCCATTCCTTTCCCTACACCCCCGAAATTAACAAACAACAATCTCTAAGAGCGTAGCATGAGTTGAGAACGTTATATGGCACAAAAGAGCGTAGCATGAGTTGGGAAAATTCTATGGCACGAAAGAGCGTAGCATGAGCTGGGAAACTTACATGGCACAAAAGAGTGTAGCGTGAGTTGGGAAACTTCTATGGCACAAAAGAGCATAGCATGAGTTGGGAAACTTATGTGGCCCAAAAGAGCGTAGCATGAGTTGGGAAACTTACATGGCACAAAAGGACATATGCCTATAAGTTAATGCAGCGTTTATAGATGTAGACATGTAAATGAATAGTAAGACAGACAGACAGACAAGATATATAGATAGACAGATAGATACATACATACATCATCATCATCATCATCATGGATGTCCGTCGTGGTCGATGAAGACGTCAGTGACTCCGCATGTGTGAGAACAGGCCAAAGCTGGACATAGGTCCACGCTCTGGGCATGCGACTGCTGTCACTGGGTCAGGTCTCCTCTTTTTGCGGGCTGGGCGCTTCTGGTCCAATTCCTGCAAACGATTCTCTTCGAATCTGTTTACTCTTTTTTGTGGACAGCAAGTCGCCAGACACTGCGGTCTGTGGCACGTGTTTCTCAGCCCTGAAGCGGGATGCCACAGGCTGCCAGTGATACTTTCAGACAGTCTTTGAAGCGTTTGAGTGGCCGCCCAGTGTTCCTTGTTCCAGCTGATAACTCAGAGAAGAAGGCCATTTTTGGAAGTCGTGCGTCGTCCATTCGTACCACCCACCTCATCTTCACTTTCATAATCAGCGCCTCGATGCTTGCTCTTTGCTCTGCGAAGCACTTTTGTGTTGGAAGTCCTGTCCTCCCAGGAGATGCCCATGATCTTATACAGGCAGCGGAGGTAGACTGGTCCAGAGTCTTCAGTTGTCTCCTGTACAGTGTCCAGGTCTCACAGCCGTAGAGCAGCGAGCGAGGTGACAACGACTGCTCTGTAGACTGCCACTTGGTACTTAGAGTGATGCCACGCTCTCCCTACACTCTGTTCCAAAGCCTGCCGAAGGAAGCTCCTGCTTTTGTCAGTCTGTTCGACACTTCTTTATCCAAACCACACGGTGAAGACAAGCAGCTCCCCAGGTAGGTGAAGCTGTCAACATTGTTCAAGGTCGTGTTCTCGATCACGATCTTTGGTTCTGGAGGGGAGAGGCCGGGTGCTGGTTGGAGCATCACTTCTGTCTTCTGCAGGCTGATCATCAAGCCAACGGCCTTTGCTGCTGCAGACAGGCAACTGGCAAGCTCTTGCAGGTCTGGTTCGTTGAGTGCTGCGAGTGCACAGTCATCGGCAAACAGGAAGTCTCTCACAGGGCCTCAAGAATTTTTGTTCTGGCCTTCAAGCGCCTTAAGTCGAAGAAGAAGCGGCCATCACATCTGTAACGGACAGTGATCCTTTCTTTACTCCGTTGGACACGGGGAAGGGGTCAGACACAGTGCCGTTTTCCCACTACACGAGCCATCATGCCGTTATGGAAGGATCGTATAATCTTGACAAGCTTCGGTGGACACAGCAAGTTTGGACAGTATAGCTCACAGACACTCGCGGCTGACGGTATCGAAAGCCTTTGTTAGGTCCACAAAGAGGATTAGAGATTTCCGGCACTTCTCTTGCCGCTGGCGAACAACAAAGATCATGTCGATTGTCCCCCTGTTGCTCCTGAAGCCACACTGGCTCTCGGAGACGACATCGTCCAGCAAGTGGTGTATGATGCGATTCAGGATGACCCGAGCCATAATCTTTCCTGCTAAGCTCAATAGTGAGATGCCTCTG
>JADBJO010000286.1:697500-707500 GCA_016801955.1 Conus betulinus
AAACCCGAACTTCTTGAAATTTGACACGTACGTCTGTTGTGACCCAAGGATGGGTTTGGGCTAATCTCTAAAAAAAAATAAAACCGTTAAAAAAAATTAAAAAAAAAAAAAAAACTATTATAACAGTTTCAAAGACATCTTTTTCCTCTGCTTTTCATCAAATAGCCGTTGTGACATTGCACAGGTACAGGGCTACTTCTCGAAAATTATAACCGTTATTTGGCACGACGAAAAAGCAGAAAGAGCACACAAAAACAAAGTGTGAAGTAACGCACTTTAATGCACGACACAAAACAAGACAAGAAATTTTCGGCAATAAGCCTTCCTCAGCAACAAAACAATGAAAACAGTACAGACATTAACATGCACAATACTCCCCTTGTGAAGCCAAACCACTTTGGCTTCACAAGGGGAGTATTGTGCATGTTAATGTCTGTACTGTTTTCATTGTTTTGTTGCTGAGGAGGAAGGCTTATTGCCGAAAAATTTCTTGTCTTGTTTTGTGTCGTGCATTAAAGTGCGTTACTTCACACTTTGTTTTTGTGTGCTCTTTCTGCTTTTTCGTCGTGTTTCGGTAACGCTGCAGTTTGTTTCATTTGCCGTTATTTGGCAGTTAAAAAACGTTACTTATAACAGTTAAAAACCGTTAAAAACACCAAACACTATAAAAACTGTTTAAAACCCGATCTTCTGAGGTTGGCGGCCACGACACTCATCGGATCGCCACCAAACTTGACATAAGCCTACAGGAACATTTAGCGGGTAACATAGGGTCATTACATAGTCATTATGACCATTAAGTTTTGGCCGTTAAAAACCGTTATTTTCAAAATCTAGGCTGTTCTTGATTAAATTCGGTATACATGTGCAGTTTTAAATGCCGAAAAATGATATACAACTTTTTTACGAACCGAAATCTAAAATTGACGTTGAAAAACGTTATTTTATATAAATCTAGAGTATTCTTGAAGAAATTCGATATAAATGTGCAATTTTAAACGCTAAACAATGATACACAATTTTCAAGATCCGAAAGTTAACATTGACCGTTAAAACCGTTATTTTCTTAATTTCTAAATTTACACCGTTCTTTTTTCTTCTTTTTTTTTTAACGTGAAAAGAATATTTATTCAAGAACAGCCATTCGCGCATAAAAATTGTGATAATTACCTTTTGTGTAACCGTTGCGAAGCACACTAAGAAATCAGTGACTACGTGATGAAAGTACTGCTTTTGAGTAAAAACAATTTTTTTAACGAGAGTTATAAACGGTTGTTTGCACATTAAAGTACATACATTTATGAACATCTGTGAAGATATTAACTAGCGAAGACAAATAAGGCATATAAGATTTCTTTTCTAACCGAAAAAAAAAAAACGAAAAACAAAACAAAACAAAACAAAGAAACCTTACACACACACACACACACACGACACACGACACACACACACGCGCGCGCGCGCGCGCACACACACACACACACACACACACACACACACACACACACACACACACACACACACACACACACACACAGATAGAGAGTTGGGCATTGCCATAGCCTTTGTTTACAATGCACAACTTGTGTTTCACTGGAATAATGGCAAATATGGACGCCATTGTGTTACAAAATTTCCATGGGACATGTTAAGATGAGCAGCATACTTTTCTATTTCATATCTGGCTTTCAACAACACAATAAATATTTGAACTGATGGTAGACTTTTTTCATACTTACACTTGTAAACATAAAATTTGGCGAGTAGCAGGATTAAGTCAAACGTTCTATCAGATTTAAAATTACAATCGCAACCAAACAGGATTATGTTTTCATCAAGCAACAGTTTCATAAATTCACATTTTCTGTTAACCACATTCTGAAACTCTTGCCAAAAGTTTCGTACATGCTGGCAGTGCCAAAATATATGTTGAATGTTTTCCTTTTCTCTATCACAAAAAGAGCATTTTTCTGACTCTTCAATTCCCATGCTTTGCAAAATAACATTGGTTGCCAATATTCTGTTAATAATTCTCATTTGAAACCATCTTAGCTTTATGTCTTTTATCAGTCGAATTTTGTGAAAAGTTTTAAACCCATATAACTTCCTTCTGCAATCTTACATTCCATTTACTGCAAAAAACCTGGTTCTGTCGTGTCCTGATTTAATAAACCATAGTAATGTGAGGCTCCTCTTGAAACTGAACAGATTTCAGTTAATAATTTACTTGTCCTACTTTCTTCACAGTATTTTG
Organism: Conus betulinus; assembly: GCA_016801955.1. Classification (NCBI taxonomy): domain Eukaryota; kingdom Metazoa; phylum Mollusca; class Gastropoda; order Neogastropoda; family Conidae; genus Conus; species Conus betulinus. Next base: position 699,755 of record JADBJO010000286.1, read on the forward strand.
TTTCTAGTCCAGTTTCTCTCGAATACTTCTTCACCGCACTAACGTAACCATTGTATGTTACAAAATCCGTATTGACACTATATTTATCAACAAAGGATTGGAAACTCAAAAATTCACTGTTCCCATCCAGAAGATTCTGTATGCAGAATACATCATTTTCGACCCAGTTTTTATAAAAGGTTGATCTGCCCCCAATTTTTAAGTTGTGATTACAGAACAAAGGTTCTGAAAAGAATTCTTCCGCAGTTTTAAACACGAACAATCTTGCCTGTCTCTCTGTAAGCGTCAAGTACATCTCTCCAGAAACTATTTAGTTGATTACTCCGTGGCAGATCGGATCCTAGTTTGTTGATAATTTCTGCTTTTTCATGCACCCGAAACAAGCACTTTCTTCCATCTGTGTTTACTGGATAAGATTTTACGAATCCAGTTACTTTTAAAGCATTTATATGCTTCTTTATGTTTGGTATTCCGATTCCTCCCTTTTCTATGCTTTTCATAGACGTTTTCCTGTTAATTCTGTCTCTTTTTTGCCCCAAACGAACTTAAATATAAAGTTCTGGATTTCATCAATTATATAATCCGGTGGGTTTGGTAATAACATCCATAGATGGGTTAGTTTAGAAAGCATCATAGATTTAAGCACTGCTACTCTGCCGAGAGGCGTTATCAGTCTTTTGAGCCAAGTTTTATACAGTGCTCTAATTTCTGCAAATTTTTCTTCAAGATTCATATTTCGCACTGTTTTAAGTCACATGTAAACCAAATGCCCAAGGTTTTAAATTTTGGAGGGTTCCACTTTATATTCAGATGTGGCATATACTTAACAGGGGAATTTCGTTTACTACCTAGCCAGACTGCGCTTGTTTTTTCTGCGTTTAGTATGAGTCCAGACACTCTTCCAAAATAGTCAATAATGCAAATAGATTCCTCAAATGATATTCGATCTCCCTCTAGCAATAGTTCAGTATCATCTGCGTACTGTGATATCTTGTTTTCATTATCGGCTACTTGAATTCCCTTTATACTTTTATTTTGTCTTATCATATTTGCCAAAATCTCAACACACATTACAAATAAATATGGAGAGATTGGGTCACCTTGACGGCATCCCCTCTCAATAGGGAACCATCCAGCCAATTTCCCATTCACACACACAGCTGACTTAATATTGTATAAAATGTTTGTATCCACTGGCAGAAGCTTGGACCAAAGCCGAAGGCATGTAATACCTTAAACATAAAATCATAACTTACACTGTCAAACGCTTTTTCAAAATCCAGGCAAAGAAGTAAACCTGGTTTTTTTGGATACAATCATTAAATTAAGTATGTCATAGATAAGACGAATATTATCTCCCAAATACCTGTTAGGAATAAACCCAGGCTGATCCTCACTGATGATAGAAGAAAGTACATGTTTTAATCGGTTAGCTATACATGTAGATCCTATTTTGTACACAACATTTCAAAAGCGAGATGGGTCTCCAGTTTTTTATCAGGTCTTTAGGTTTGTCGCCCTTTGGGATACATACAATAATACCTTCTTTTTTTTTGTGTTGATGAGAATTCCATTTTATCATAATCATCATTGATCGCTCTCACAACGTATGGACCAAGCTGCAGCCAGAGAAAAATTTGAAGAACTCTGCTGTAAAACCATCGCTCCCAGGACTTTTCATATTTGACATATTTTTGAGAGCAGCACCCGCTTCTTCTAAAGTAATTTTTCCCTCTAAAGACGTTCTCTCACCCTCAGTTAGCGTTGGCAAGTCTTTTACTAAATCAATTATTTCACAGGGCTCTACACCTTTTTTAGAATATAATTTTCTGTAAAAATTATTAACTTCCTGAGCAATTTCATCGTTATCATTTAAAGTAGTACCGTCATCACGCGTAAGTTTGATTATATTCTTATTAACGTAATTACGTTTTTTCAAGTCCACAAAAATATTTTGTTATCTTTTCCCCTTCTGCGACCCATCTCGCCCTAGAACGCAACAGCACACCATCCATTTTCTTTTCCCTCAGACTAACTAAACTTGTCTGCATTTTTCAAGCTCAAACCTTTCTTGTTCTGATAACGCTACTTTCCTCTCGAGTAAATGAATATTACTTTCAAGGTCTTTCTTTTTTTCTGCATGTTACCGTTTCTTCATCGTTGCATATGAAATGGTTTTACCTCTAATCTTCATAAGCAATGTGTCTAGAAAGAGTTGATCAGATATAAACAAAGTGAATTTCTGATTTAGGAATTTGGGCCAACCCACAACGACAATAGGAAAGTGCTGCATATTCCTCGGTAACCATTTGGATTACCTGGTTTACTTCTTTTACATAATTAGTGTCTCTTAATAGAGAAGAATTGAATTTCCATAATAAATTCTCTATCTCTCTACCTTGTTCTAAAGTTACTGTAATTAAGGAGTGGTCAGTTCGATAACCTGGTAAGATATCAGCGTCTATAACGTAATTGCAAAGCCAGTCTGAAATAAGAAAGAAATCTAAACGACTCTGTTGACACGGATTTGTTCTCCTCCAGGTATATCTACGTAATTCCGGATTTAAATCACGCCAGATGTCAGTTAAGTCTAAACTATCCACCATGTTTTCTACTTGCTCTTGCGCTTTAGGATTATTATTATTATGTTTATAGTTACAGCAATCTAAAGAGTAGCTGCGAACTAAATTCCAATCGCCTCCAATTATGACATTTTCAGCTCAGACTTTTCGGATATGATCTTCCAACTCCTCATAAAACTCTGGCTCATCACGATTAGGTCCGTAAACACTGCAATAATAAGACATTCTTTGTCCATCATTTTTACTGATGCAAAAATAAAGTTACCTGTTGTGTCTTTATAAATCTTTTTTTAACTGAAATTCAAAATTATTATTGAACAAAATAGCCACCCCGCGAGAATGTGAATTATTAGACGCAAAAAAAAATGTATAAACCCCATTCTGCACGAATATAATTTTCTAATTTTGGTCTAAAATGGGTATCCTGTAACAAGTATATAGAGTATGACTTTTCTCTCAAATAGTTGAACACATCTTTTCGTTTTTGTGGATTGGCCAAACCCTGACAGTTCATAGATGCAATGGCAATTTTACAGCTCATACTAAGACAAAGCCGTTCATATCTAACACGCAACAATTTGACACATCGCCATTCTGACAAGCAAAGTTGAAGCAAAATACACAGAATTAGAATGTAAAAGGTTAAACCCGAAACAGCAGCTGCTCCGCAGCAGAAATTTTTTACCATATTCAGAGCATGCATGATTTCTTTTTTGTACAGCCATACTCAACGGCACACTGTGAGATCGGCAACAGGCAATCCCGAAAAAAAAAAACTTGAGAAGACAAAATTTGTCAACTAAAAACAAGACATACACAATAGACATTAACATGGAAAATCGTAAAAGAATACAACAAATTAAGTTATTCGGTGGATCCCGTTTCGGGCAAAAAGAACGGAAGGAAAATATAACACCTGTCTTTCAATACGCATCTGAACACGTGCTCACAACAACTAGAAGAGAAGTGAAGGGGCACTCAGCGAGAGGTGGTTGACGACAAAAAAAAAAAAAAAAAAAAAAAAAAACCGAAAAGGAGGGAGGGTAGTGGAAGTGGAGAGGGAGAGGGAGCGGGCGGGGGGGTGCGCGGTTGGCGTTCATGGATTTTAAATACATCATCGCATCAAACCATGCATGCTGTTAAAGTATTTGCTTCATTGCAAAAGGCCAACATTATTCTATCATAAAGCGCGCGCGCGCACACACACACACACACACACACACACACACACACACACACACACACGCGCGCGCGCGCGCGCGCGCGCGCACACACACACACACACACACACACACACACACACACACACACACACACACACACACACACACATTCCCACAGTCACACACACAAACGCGCGCGCGCAAACACACTCACACGCACAAGCATAGCATATGCATAGACAGATGTTCATGCGCTCATGTGCGTGCACGCACACAGACACAAACATATTCATGCGCGCACACACAATATAACATTGTGCACCACACACACACACACACAAACGCAATACAAAACTGCGCGCACACTCGCGAGCACTCACGCACACATAGACATTCAAACATTCAAACTACACACACACACACACACACACACACACACACACACACACACACACACACACACACACACACACGCGCACACACACACACACACACACACACACACACACACACACACACACACACACACACACACACACACACACATAACCACACAAGCGTGCGTGCACGCGCATACACATACACACACATACACTTACTACCTACACATGCACCTAAACACACACACACACACACACACACACACACACACACACACACACACACACACACACACACATCACATCACATCACATCACATCACATCACATAACATATCTAAAAATCACGACAAATTCTAAGGAAAAAAGAGAAAAATCTTACATGATGTCAGACATCCGTAAGAACATTTCAAATGAGTGTATATGAAACATTCATTATAAACGAGTCTTATACCACGGCAATCACTCTGCAAATAAAATAATAAATCAAAACATGTATTTTGTACTATTTTGACCATGAAAAATGTCGCAAAAATATAATGGCAGTATACAGTGTACTTTGCAAAGAGGAGGCCAGGAGTAGGAGAGCTGAGTACAAGGAAGAAGAGAGAAGAGAAGAAAAAGAAGAAGGAATGAGGAGCAGAAGCAAGAGGAAGGAAGAAGGAAAGGAACAGAAGAGGAAGAAGTAAGAGAGAAAGGAAATTAAAAGAAACCTAAAAGAAAAGATAAGGAAATAGGAGAACAAATACACAGAGGATAACCACTAAGAAAGAAGGGAAGTGACTAGAAGAAGTGGAAAACCAGAAGAGAAGGAAACAGAAGAAGGAAAAAAGGAAAATTAGAAGAGAAAGTAAGCGAATAGAAGAACGAAGAAAAAGAAATGAGAAAGGAAGAAAGAAAGAGAGAACACAAAGAAGAAGTAGAGAGAAAGAAGAGAAGGGAGGAAAAAAAGGGAAGTTAGAAGAACAGAAGGAAGAAAAGGAGAAAAAAGAAAGAAGGAAGAAAGGGGGATGCAGAAGGGAAAGGGGGAAAACAAAGAGGAGAAGCAAAAGAAGAAAAAGAAGAAGGGGCGTACCAAGAACAAAAAAAAAGAAGAAGAAGAGGAAGAAGGAAAAAGAAAAAACGGGAAAGAAGAAGAAAAGAGAAAGGAAAAGGAAAGGAGTACAAAAGGAGGAAGAGAGAAGAAGAGAAAAAGAAACTCAAGAAGAAAGAGGAGAGAAGAGAAGGAGAAGAAAAGAAAAAAAAATTAGAAGGAAGAAAACCAAAGAACAAGAAAGAAGAAAAGGAGGAGGAAAAAGGAAGAAGAAGACAAAATACAAAGAAGGAGACGAAAAAAAAAAAAAGAAGGGAAGAAAGAAACCAAAAAATGGAAAACAACAAGAAAATGAGAAAGAAAAACCACAGGGCAAAAGAGAAGAAGGAAACGGAACAGAAACAGAAAGGGAGAAGAAAAAAAAGAAAAAAAAAGGAAGGAAAAGGAGGAAAAAAGAGAAGAATGAGAGAGAAAAAAAGAGAAGAAGAAAGAAAAAGAAGAAGAAAGAAAAAGAAGAGAACAGAGAAGAAGAAGGGAAAAAGGAAAAAAACGAAAAAGAGAATGAGAAAAACAAGAAGCAGAACAAAGGGGAGAAGAGGGAAAGATACCTAAAGAAGGAGAAAAAAAGGAAGCGAAACAAAGGTGGGAAAAAAGGAGGAAAAAGGAAAGAAGAAGAGAAGGGAAGGGAAAAGAGTAAAGGAAAGAACGCAAAGAAAAAGAAAAAAAACACGGAAAGAGCCCAACCAACAAAAACGATGTGGAAAGGGAAAAAAAAGGCCAGAGGAACCACAAGAAGGGCTAGAAAAAGAGACAAGAAAAAAAAAAACCCGAAGGACTCAGTATGAAAAACCAAAGAAAAAAAAAAAAGGGAGGAAAAAAAAAAAAATAAAAAGAAAAAAAACTTAAAATGAAAACAGAAAAAGAAGAAGAACCAAAGAAAGAAAAAGGGAAAGAAGGTAAAGGAAAAAAAAAAGAAAAAAGAAAAATGAAAAGGAGAAGGAGACCAAAAATAGTTAGATGGAAAGAAGCGATGAAAAAAGATGAGAAAAAAAATAAAAAGGAAATGGACCTGGAAGGAAAAGGGACAGGGAGAGGAAAGATCAAAAGGGGAAAAGAAAAAAGGTGAAACTGAAAAAAGAACCTCCAAAAAAAGCCCCTTTGTGTGTCCCAAAAAACAAAGAAAACCTAAAAAAACAGAAGAAGAAGGGAAACAGAATGGAGGGAAAAAGTAAACAAAAAAAAGGAAAAGAGGAAAAGGAAAAGAAAAGAGGGAAAAAAGAAAAGAAGAAAGGAAAACGAAAAATGAAAGAGCACAAGAAGAAGAAAGTAAAACAAAAGAAGACCGGGAAAAAAGAAAGAAGAAGAAAGAAAACAGGGACGGAATAAACCAAAGGTTAAAGGGGAAAAGAAGGAAGAATGTGATAAGGAAGGAAAACAGAATTCGAAGGAAAGATGAAAGAAAAAAAAAAGAGAGGAAAAGGAACGACGGAAGAAGAAAGAAGAAGAAAGAGGAAAAGAAGAAGAAAAGAAGGAAAAACAGGGGAAAAAAAGAGAACAAACAAGAAAAAAAGAGAAGAAAGAAGAAAAGAAAAAAACACAAAGAAAAAGAAAGAAGGAAAGAAAGAAAAAGAGAAGATGAGAAAATTAAACATCTTGCAAAAAAACAAAAAGAAGAGAAGAAGGAAGGAAGAAGGATTATTTGAAAAAAAGAAAAGAAAGAACGTCGCCAAACAAGAAGAAGCGAAGAAGGAAAGAGAAAAAAACACAGAAGGAAGAAAAGAACGGAAAGAAAGAGGGGAGGAAAAAGAAAGGAAGGAGAAAGAAAAAAAAGAAAAAAGAAGGGAAAGAAGAAAGAATGAAAGAGCAAAGGAAGAAAGAGAAGAAAAGGGGAAAAAAAAAGAAGAAGGAGACGAAAGAAAAGAAAAGAAGACAGAAAGAAAATGAAAAAGAAAAAAGGGAATAAGAAAAAAAAAGAAGAAAAAAGAAAAGAAGGGGAGAAAGAAATAAAGGGAAGAGAAAGAAGAAGAAGAAGAACGAAACACAAGAAAGAAAAACAAAGAAGATAAAAGAAAAAAGAAGGAAAGAAAAAAGAAGAAGGAAGAGACAGAAAGAAAGAGAAAAAGAAAGGAAAGAAGAAGGGGAAGAAAAAAAGGAAGAAGACGAAGAAAAGAAGGCGAAAGAAAAAGAGTGAAAAAAGAGAAAAGAAAGAAGGAAAGAGAGAAGAGAGCTAAAGAAAGAGAAGGAAGAAAAGAAAAGAAAGAGGAAAACGAAAAAAAGAAGAAAAGAAGAAGAAAGAGAAAGAAGAAGAAGAAAAGAAAGAGACAAACGAAAAATCAATAAACAATAAAAGACAGGAAAGAAAAAGAAGAAACAACACAAACAGCAAAGAGACATTCAAATCAATAAAACAATACTCCCCCCCCCCACACACACACACACACACACCACACACACACACACACACCACACACACACACACACACACAAACCACACCAAACCACACCACACCTCACATACCACATACTCACACGAAAATAATCAAACAACAAACAATTATACACACATAAAAAACACACACAAAAAAACA
>JADBJO010000286.1:712500-740000 GCA_016801955.1 Conus betulinus
GTGCCACATAGAAGGCAGTGCCTAAGACCTATTGCATCGCCTATGATCACACTGAAGCATCCTAGGTCAGGGACAGGTCGACAGGACAGATGAGGTCCTGTGTGTGAAGGTCCACTGACACCTAAATCAGTGAGAAACTAGAGATCATTCATCCACACTCACAATTCACCTCCATGCGGCTGGCCAGTCTGAGAGTGTGCTTCAATAATGTGATAATTGTTTTGAAATGACACTGGTTGTTCTCATTAAGTGTGTGGTATGTGTGTAACAATAATAACGGTGTAATGGAAACCTGTCGAACAGGTGTAAATGATGAGGGCGTGAAGAAGAATATCATGGAGAACAGTATGAATGAGTGGCAAGAGTTGGCAGTTTGTGTGTCATTGTCACATATGCACAATGTCCCTAGAAGAAGGGACCCAGTCAATCAGGAGTGATAACGGACATGGTGTTTTCTCCATCTCCAAATCAATATGATAAACACGTAGCATCCAACATCTACAAAGTCGACTTTTTGGTGTGGATCTCAACTACTGTCATAAGTTTGGGGGGAAAAAATCAAAATGGAGCGACTGATGGCGGAGAACGAAGCAAACTTTTGAAAGAGAGGGGGTTAGTTAGCGCCAAGGACATTGACAAACAAAGCACAGGACAAGACACTATGCATTTCGACCTCTTGGGTCTTCTTCAAGCAAAACAATAGATCACATTTAACATTTAGGAAATCATGTAAACATAAAAAAATTCCCAACCGACCGGTGAATTAACCAATCAAACAAATAAATGAAATACCTCTGGCTGAAAAAATAAACATGTGTACACTTCTTCATTCATATTGCATGCATGTTGTGTAAACATGCACAACTGCATGCACTTTGCACATATTCTCTAAGTACATCCAGTTAAAACAAAATTACTTGAAAGAAAATCAGAGAAGAGGAAAAAAATCTCTCCAAAGAATTGATCATAAAAAGAAATTGAAGCAAAAGGCAACATAGATATTCTGTTTCAAAGCATACTATTTTCCATTGCAGCAGCATCCTGCAACCATTCCACACACACACACACACACACACACACACACACACACACACAGAGAGAGAGAGAGAGAGAGAGAGAGAGAGAGAGAGAGAGAGAGAGAGAGAGAGAGAGAGAGAGAGAGCACACACAGACATACACAGACGTACACACACAGATACACACAGCCACACACACACACACACACACACACACACACACACACACACACACACACACACACACACACACACACATACACACTATCTGCCATTTCAAGGCATCAAAAACCGAACAATACCAGGCTCATACAAAACAGAACCTGGCGACACCTGCAGGGAAAAGGTATGACAGTAAGGAACGGACACAGTTGTTATAAATGAAACATTCATCCGTTCATTCCTCCCCAACCGCGTTAGCACTGTCATCATTGCCTTCCCCCTCCTCAGGAACCCCCTTTTTCCTACCACACAACATCAGTGTGTATAGTCAAATGAATAGAGGGGGGAAAGCTCTACGCACTTCTTACACAAAAATACAGATTCCCAGCTCCATAACGATAATACACACACTAATGATCACAGTAGTGACATCATTACAACAGCAGCAATAATTATAATTATCATCGCCGCCATCATTATCATCATCCCCAACGTTAACACAAACATAGTAACCATCATGATAGATTTTCACTGCTGCCCTTTCTCATGCATCCCCGATTATGATCTGTGAACAATGACAATTACAGATTTGGATCTTCATTGATATAATCATTTCAAGATATGACTCACTTGTTGACAGTATCCTAATGATCAATGTACACAACGAGGAACTTTCATAGACCCGCAATACGAGGTGTGTGTTTTTGTGTGCGCGCGCGTTTTTTTTTTTTTTTTAAATCAGAAAAGAGAGAAAACTAAAAAAGAGAGAGAGAGAGAGAGAGAGAGAGAGAGAGAGAGAGAGAGACGGAGGGGGGGGTGGGGGTGGAGGGGGGGGGGGGGGTCTAAGGAAACAGGCCCCGAAGCGCAGATCTCTCTCCCGCCTGACCTGCAGTAATCGCATACCGTAACCCCTTGTAGTGACCTTACGCTATATAAAAAAAAGACCAAATTTCTTTCGCAAGCTCACGGTTCTCTCAAAAAGGGTGAAGCATGGAACAGTGCAGGAAAGCACAGACAGTGAAGAAGAGGGGCGTGACCAGGGAGGGCGGAAGGGGCATAAACTTATCACATACTGAGAATGCACACCAGAGAATTCATGCCGTACCCCAAACATCACATAATAATATGGCTGTGCATATACACTGCCAGCATCAAAACAGAATTAAATCATATTAGCATGTGATGAGAAAAAGCGTACGATCTTCCGTTTTCCAGGTGGCAAAATTGGGAAGGGGGTGGGAAGGGAGGGGCAGTGAGGCGGAAGGGTGAGTGATGCACTCGGACCTTGAGGGGAAATCCCGTTATCATAATATATGCACCTTCAGAATATTTACAAATAGCAACATATCACACGTACACACGAAACACACCCTAACTTTATGAGCACACATACACACATGAGACACACATGAGAGAGAGAGAGAGAGAGAGAGAGAGAGAGAGAGAGAGAGAGAGAGAGAGAGAGAGAGAGAGAGAGAGAGCAATACAAATCATACACAGGAGCATGAAGACACAACTACACAAACATAAACTACAAATGTAACACACACGCGAGCTGGCGCTCCAATAGATCCCCCCCCCCCCCCGCCCCCACGCGCCCGCACGCTCGCGCGTATGCACGGAAGCACACACACATCCCACACATACACACCCACACATACAAGTACATACATGCATCCTATTATTACCGGCACATCTCTTCAACTTTAAGCTCTGAGGATGCTCAGAGGATTTGAAAATAGAAAAAAATGAATAAAACTCTTCCACAGAAACTAACTTTGAGGATGTTCAGAAAATTTTAAAAATAGAAAGGGGGCCGGAATAGCTCAGTGGTAGAGCGCCGGACTCGTAATCTTGATGATCCTGAGGTTGCGGATTCGAATCTCCGCCGGGTTGTTCCGGTACAGGGGGGATTTTCCCTCAGAGTTAACATTAGTTCTGACTCCATTTCCCATACAGTCCTTCCCATGAGACTATAAACCGAGGTTCCGTGTGTGAACGCATACATAACACCTTGCACACACGTCAAATCCCATCACCAACTTTCGGGAAGAGAAGGCCAGTTTGGCCGTTGGTATGGATGACACGTTACACATAGTATGCACCTTCCCCAAAGTTGGAGTATGGCTGTCTTAGTGGCGGTCATACACACAAAACTCCACTCCCTTTGTTGGGTAGATGGGATTATTCCTTGCCTGTCTATACATGGAGTGTCCGCAGGAGTATCATCGTGCATACGCAAAAGAAGAAGAAAAAAAAAGAAAATAGAAACAAGACGACGACAACAGCAACAACAACAACAAACAACAACAACAACAAAAAACAAACAAAAATCTTCAACGTTTCGTCATAGACCGTCTTCAGGACTGATGACATAAAATGAAAGACAAATAAATACGTGTTGGCAATGGCATATGAAAAAATATATACATAAACGGACGAATACGTGTTAGTGTGTGTGTGTGTGTGTGTGTGTGTGTGTGTGTGTGTGTGTGTGTGTGTGTGTGTGTGTGTGTAATGGGGAAAGGAAAAGGAGAGGCAGATAGAGGGAAAAGGCAAACAGAACTAGAAAATAGAGAAAAAGAAAGGGAGAGAGTGGTAGAGGAGGGGTCTTATGCTTGGAAGGAGGCGCTTGAGGGTGTGTATGAGACAAGAAAAACGCGGAAGTGAAGTGTGTGTGTGTGTGGGGGGGGGGGGGGGGGGGGGGGGGGGGGCTGGGGGCGAATGGTGGGTTGGATGGAAACTCCTATAAAGAGATAGGTGCATATAAATTGTCCACATGTGCATGTGTCTATGAGTTTGCATACCTGGACGGTGGAGATGGTGTTTGGGGTGTATATATTATGCTCTACGTGTTATGTTATATAAATATGTTATATATGTACGTGGGGGTGTGAATGTAAAGATAGTGAGATGTAGAAAGTAGGGAAGGGAGTGTAGAGAGAAAGGGATGGAGGAAAGGTTGGGAAAGGAAAGCGAGAGCAAAGAGCTGGAATGATTCAAATGAAAAAAGTCAGAAGTGGGAGGTGAGTCCATCAGGGATTGTGGTGCCAAGGAAAGAGATTATCATTGACTCCATGAATTATTTTTCTGAGCTGAGGAGTGGTTTTGCTAAACAGCAGTGACGGAGATACGGGTTTGGCTGTGGTGATCAACATTGAAATTAATCCCCACTGGCGTTTGGATGAGACGACTGGATGGCTCTGATGTGCTCCACAAAGCGTTCGTTGAGCATTTACGGTATGTCTCCCCAATGTATAACTTTGAGCAGAGGCTGTATCTCAGTACGTACACCAATTTGGTAGGCTGGTGAAATGGGGATTGGACACTGAATTTTCCTTTTGGGGCCAACGATGCTGTGGATGTTGGCAATGAACGTACAGTTTTACATCCCGTTTGATTGCACTGGTAGTTTCCAGCTGAGGAGTTGGTATTGTACTGAACTTGGTTTGTACCAGGTGGTCGCGAAGATTTTGTGTCTCTTGTAGGTCATGAGGGGAAATTTGGGGGGAAGGTCGATTTCAGCTTTATATCAGATTGAAAGATTTTGAAACGGCGCAAGAGGGTATTCTTGACAGGAATATTATGGGGTGGTAGATAAGTGTCAATGGAATACGGTCTTTGTTATCTGCATCAGGTTTGGACATTAAGGTTTCTGACCGGGAGATAGGGTTTGCTCGAACAAGAGCCTCTTGAACAATGATATGTGGATACCCACATGTCTCGAAAAAGGATGCTATTTCCAGTGCCTTTGCTTCAAAGTCCTGGTCATCACTGCACAGGCCTTGGAGACGCAGGAACTGGGAGAAGAAAATGTCATCCTTTGCAGCGAGTGGACGACTAGATGAATACAGTAGGTAAGAATGAGAATCAGTTGGCTTGTAGAAAACAGAAGTTGACAGGTGTTGTGAGTCAGCTGAGATGGACAGTTGGATATCCAAGAATGAAACAGTGGTCTCCGAAATCTTGTAGGTGAAGCGAAGAGCTGGGTGGAAGTGGGAAACAAATGTTCTGAACTGTAGAAAGTCAGATTTTGAACTTGATGTGGCTCCTACACAATCATCAATGAATCGTTTGAAGAGGTCAGGAAATTTTCCTTGGAAGGTGTGAAAGATCTTTTCGTCTATGTATCCCATAAAAGGGCATGCACATGATGGTCCCATTTTGGTGCCCATGGCCCCTCCACGTACTTGACGGTAGTGGTTTTCAGCGAAGCAGAATGAGTTTTAACGTTAGTACAAGTTCTGTAAGACGGACTATGGTAGTGATATCAATTTTCAGATGGCTTTTTTAGGAAGTAACTGAGACCTGCATGGCCTTCATTGTGAGGTATCTTAGTATACAAAGCTGTCACATCCATAGTGAGAGAGGAAACGATGAGGACCATCAGGAAAGATGAACTAGTCGAAGATGATGATGAGAGCATGGTTGGTTTCTTTAACGTAGGTTGGAAGCGCTGTAACTAGAGGCTAAAAGGCAGAGTCCAAAAACTCAGAAATGAGACGAGTGGGGCAAGAACCAGCTGAAATAATCAGGCGACCAGATTGTTGAGTTCATGAATTTTCGGAAGGTAACAGAAATGAGGTTCACGGGGTTCACTTGTAATAGCAGATGAAGCTTCAGAGGGTAGATGTCCAGAAGAGATGGCATATCTGATGGTTTTGTGAATCAAACTATTGTCTTGTTTTTGTTGATGAGGATGAAATGTTTTCATGAAAAGTACCGTCTTACAGATGACGTTCAGCTTCATCAAGAACACAAGTCTTTATGCCACACCACAATTGTCCTGCCCTTGTCTGCATGTTAAATTATGATGTCTGTGCGATTCTTGATTTCTTTGAGAGCTTTTAGGTCTTGGATACTGAGGTTGAAATGTTTGAGGGTTGTTTAAACGCAACAGAGAAACTTCTCGCAGGCAGGTATCTATATAACAGTCCAGGGCTCCAAACTATCTACGTCTTAGAGTCCAGGTGCTGGGTTCTTTGGGAAATGAATGGAAAATATCTTTTGGATTGTTGGTGCTTGAAGGAAGTTCTGAACTACGAAAATGGCCAGCTAAACAGAGTCACCTGAAGAAACGATGGCAGTGGTAGAGGGCAACAGACGTACTGGTCTTCGGCTGTGTAGGGATTTTGAATTTTAGGGCATGAGAGAACATTTTTCTCTGATCATCTGGTATATGTAAATTTTCTGAAATGGTGAATATCAATTGATTGTCAGGTACACTGGCGTTGGTGTTTTCTGTTTTGGCATTTGGTAGTGGGGTACAAGAAAACTGTGTCTTTTTACTAAGCAGCGATTTAAATTTCTTGTCTTTTGTGGCCTTGACCGATGGAAAACAAATCTTGGCTGGCATTATGGGTGGTTTGGATGATGAACCTACACGTCTGAGAATCACAAAGATCTGAGCTGATTTTTGAGGTGCTGTAGTTTGGTGTCCGTCTGTAGGTAGGAGGTACTAGGTGGGTGTTGTAGGTACTCACAGTGGTCTGCATAAGCTGGTGACTGGTTGAAGAGCGAATTTTCTTAATTTTGCTGTTTGGAGGAGGAAAAATCACAGAGGGCTGGAACTTCACTTGGAAGCCCCTGGGGGATGGTCTTGGTCTTTATACAATTGCGGAGGAAGAAGAAGACCCAACGCGCCATTCCCACACAAATCCCTTACTCCCGCTTCCCCCCCCCCCCTCCCCCCCCTTACACACACCCTCAAGCGCCCCTTTCCAAGCATAAGGCTCCTTCTCTACCACTCTCTCCCTTTATATGTTTTCTCTATTTCTGTTTCTGTTTGCCTTTTTTTCTCTATCTGCCTCTCTTTTTCCTTTTCCCCATTACACACACACACACACACACACACACACACACACACACACACACACACACCTCTTTAAAACACATATTCGTCCGTTTAAGTGTATGTTTTCATACGTCATTGCCTATACATATTTATTTAGCTTTCAATTAATATCATCAGTCTTGAAGATGGTCTATGACCAAAACATTGAAAATTTTGTTTCTTTTTTTCTATTTTCAAATCTTCTGAGCATCCTCAAAGATCGTTCGTATGTCAAAAATAATTTCTCTTAGTAATCTTTAGTTGCCGTTCGTGAGACAAAGAGATAGCGAAAGAGAGGGAGGAAAGGAGGGGGAGTAGAGGGGAGAGGGGTTGTAGAGGATGATGTGGCTGTCAATTGTCATATCACAGGGTGGAGGCTGCAACCGCATCTTTTTAAGACTCTTTGTGACTGGTGCTGGAAACGCTGTCCTGCCGACGAGAGGTTAGTTCGAAACAAACAGAACCTCACGGGAAACGGCGGGACGCGCCCTCCCTTCTTGTCTATCGATTTGCTCTTGAATACAATGCTTGCAATTCCCCGGAGCATAACCTCGTCCCAGCCTGTGTTATTATCAACCCGCCGAGGCCACAATCACTCTGATCTGTCCTTTGAGCGGCACTGAATGTTGAAAAATTCCAAAACCGTCCGGTTTTCAGAAAAGTTTCTTAAAAGTTTGGCACAGATGGTCCACCCAATGGCAAAATGTGCTGATGATGTCCGTGAGAGCATGTTTGGAAAATTGATATTGGCATTTTCTCTTTCTTATTTCATTCCTTTAAAAATCCCAACACCTGTGGTGTGTGCATGCACGTGCGCCTTTGCTCGCTCGCACGCGCACGTGTGCGTGTGTGTGTGTGTGTGTGTGTGTGTGTGTGTGTGTGTGTGTGTGTGCCTGCGCGCGTGTGTGCGTGCGGTCGTGCATACATTCGAGCGTGTGTGCGCGCGAGCGCGCGCGTTTATGTCTTGTGTGTTGTGAGTGGATATGTGAGTGGAAGAGGGTGTATGTGTAAGTATCTGTTTGCGCGCGCGTGCACATGCGAACACCACCATCTCTCTCTCTCTCTCTCTCTCTCTCTCTCTCTCTCTCTCTCTCTCTCTGCTCTGCTCTGTGTGCGTGTGTGTGTGTGTGACTCTGTGTGTGTGTGTGTGTGTGTGTGTGTGTGTGTGTGTGTGTGTGTGTGTGTGTGTGTGTGTGTGTGTGTGTGCGTGTTTTGGAAAATAATGAACGTCAAACCCTTCAGTTTCTGAATTTCTTCAGAACCCTGAACAAACCTAGTAGTAGATAGTAGTAGTAGTAGTAGAAGTAGTAGTAGCAGCAGCAGCAGTAGCAGCAGCAGCAGCAGCAGCAGCAAACAGCAGCAGCAGCAACAGCAGCAGCAGCAGCAACAGCAGCAGCAGCAGAAGAAGTGGCAGCAGCAGCCGCAGTAGGGCTCTGGGTGACAGAAGCAGCATTAGCCACAGCAGCAGCTACAGCTTCATCAAAAGCAGGAGTAGAGTTATAGTGGTAGCAGCAAAAGCAGGAGTAGAGTTACAATGGTAGCGGCAAAAAAGTAAGAGTACTAGTAGAGTTACAGTGGTAGCGGCAAAAGTAAGAGTACTAGTAGAGTTACAGTGGCAGCGGCCAAAGTAAGAATTATTAGTAGAGTTACAGTGGTAGCGGCAAAAAAGTAAGAGTACTAGTAGAGTTACAGTGGTAGCGGCAAAAGTAAGAGTACTAGTAGAGTTACAGTGGTAGCGGCGGCAAAAGTAAGAGTACTAGTAGAGTTACAATGGTAGCGGCAAAAGTAAGAGTACTAGTAGAGTTATAGTGGTAGTAAGAGTAGTAGTAGAGTTACAGTGGTAGGAGTAGAGTACAATGGTAGCGGCAGTGGTAAAAGTAGGAGAGTACTAGTAGAGTTACAGTGGTAGCGGCAAAAAGTAAGAGTACTAGTAGAGTTACAGTGGTAGCGGCAAAAGTAAGAGTACTAGTAGAGTTACAGTGGTAGCGGCAAAAGTAGGAGTAGTACTAGTGAGTTACAGTGGTAGCGGCAAAAGTAAGAGTACTAGTAGAGTTACAGTGGTAGCGGCAAAAAAGCAGGAGTTAGCGGCAAAAGTAGGACTGTGGTAGCGGAAAAAAGCAGGAGTACAGTTACTTATAGCGTTATAGCGGTAGCAGCAAAAGCAGAGTAGAGTAGAGTTGCAGTGGTAGCGGCAAAAGCAGAAGCAACAGCAAATGGTACTAGTTCATCTGAGTGGTATTGACATATCCACTGACATCCAATCTCTCTCTCTCTCTCTCTCTCTCTCTCTCTCTCTCTCTCTCTCTCTCTCTCTCACACACACACACACACACACACACACACACACACACACACACACACACACACACTTTGTACGTCATTTTTCAATCAAATGCCAGTTTTGAGCTTTCTCTGCCCTTTCCTCTCATACCCTCCTCTGCGTCTGTCTGTCTGCCATTTTCCCATGACGACATGGCAATAAACCCTTCCTATGTTATGTCATGAAATCCCCGCACATGAACAGGCCAGCAACGGTGTAGGAAATGAGACGTAACTGTAATGCAGTTCGATACAAGTCAAAAACCCACCCCCTTTCCTTCCCCGCTCAATTTTGCAACACAGCAACACAATGCTGCCGCATTCTACCCGTACTATCAGTGGTCAGGTGAATCCTGTGAAATGGCCGGGATGTTTTGTTGCCACGCATAACTGACGCGTGAGTCATGGGGTGGGCACATATGCTTGGTACTAGAGTATGTGCGTTTGATGTTGCAATAGTTGATCTAACTCACACTGCCCGAGTTGAAAAGTGCATGTTCCTTTCTTCAAGCTAGGTAACTCAAAACCCTCCCACAATTAATGTCATCGGCGGGTGTCATGTTCCTCTGAAAACTTGGCACTCGGACAGACGCCAGAAACATAATGCTAGAGATGGGAATGTTTATCTCACCTACTACTCTGTGATCCTCTGGCAAGCATCACTGCCTGACCAGAAAAGCAACTGGTATCTAGTTTCCAAGTCTTGAGACTATGCACAGATTGTATTCATGCCTTATCTTTTAAGAGGATAACTTTATACCCATATTTGGTAGAATAATTGATTAGTGAAAACTATTGTCTTAATGCTTTGTAGTAGGTGACTAATTGATACTTGTGTTTAGGGTAACCGTATCCGAGAAGTGGATTTCATTACCCGAGTTTATGACTGCTTTGAAGACCCTGTCCTAGAGTCTTGAAGACCGTTGGCTCTAGGGTTACTGCATACCCCTGGACCCTATCCAGGAATCTTGAAGACCGTTGGGTCTAGGGTAACTGCACACCCCTGAACCCTATCCTGGAGACTTGAAGACCGTTGGGTCTAGGGCTACTGAACACAACGGGCTTCTACTCACCTCAGTGAGACATTTCATGTACCCTCTTTATTATGAAATGAAATAATAATGAGCCAGCTGTGTACGACCAGATTGAATCTTTGATCAAAACTGATATATCTTAATTTTGAATTCCAAATAAAATTTTGTATATGTTCATACAGCATTTCATGTTTGACCCATGTCTTATTCTGCCTGTCATTCGGAGCACAAGTGTTTTTTAACAGCATAAGACTAAAGTAATTTATAAATAACTCATACTGGAGTAGTTTAACCCCCCTCCCCCACTCGCCACCCCTAAAATGTATATATTACATCTATGGCACACAATGGGATTCATCATTCTACCTATCATTGGACAAATGGGTGTTTTATTCCATGACAGCATCTGATAATATTGCTAGTGCTGTTACTGCTGTTACTTCGGCTACAACTACTATCTTTACTACCACTACTGCTGCTTTAACAAGTATTATTTTTACACTATGATTTCAACATTGTCTGCTCACCTTTCTGCCAATGCCTGTTTCGTTTTCTTTTAGGAAGAAGGAAGCTGCATCTCTCCTGATTGATAACTCTCAAAGAAAAGAGACAAAATTGTAACTGCTGACAGTATTTCAGGAGCGCCTCTATTCAGTATGTGTTCTGCCGTCCCCAGGACCCTTGGCCATGTCCGCAGTAAGCCTATTATGATGAGGACTGTTAGGTTCACAAGTCGGTTTCCATCCAGCACCTTTAGAAAATAGGATTGCTACTCTTGCTCTCCACTTCAACAGGTTTAGTACACACATAAATCATACAGCAGTGTCTATCACACATATACACGCGCGCGCGCGCGCGCGCACTCACAAACACCTGCATAGGTCAGTGTCTATCACACACACGCATGCGCGCGCGCGCACAGTGTGTGAGAAAGAGAGAGAGAGAGAGAGAGAGAGAGAGAGAGAGAGAGAGAGTATTATTCAGAGCGAGCTACAATTCCATGATCAACCTCGTCACTTTAGCTCTAAATATCGAATAATCATATAAAAACAACAAAAACAAAGCCGCCCCAAACAATAATAAAGTTACCACAGAAAACAACACAAATGAAGGCGGTAAACACAACGGTGGACTTCCCTCCACCTCTGGAGCTAAATACACTTCATACAATGTTGGACAAAGCCGAGAAACATGACCGACTGTACACACACACAGGCCACACGCCACAATTTGGATTTTGCTCTCAAACAATCTATAATCAATGCAAGCGTTTTGAGGCCTACTACCATAATTTGAGCCAGCATTTAACATTAAACTGATAATTGATGAAAAGATCAACTCCCCGCCAATCATTTCCCTTGATTTTGGGGATCTTCACCGATGGAATCACAATCAATCTTCAAATACATGACCTTCCCATTAGTTTGGCACACATTTCAGGCCTTTGCACTCTCCCGTCACCATATCTTTGCGCCCAGCCTCAAAAACATATAATAATCCCGTTCCTTTGATTTTATTCTGTCAGCTTGGAACCACCTGGCTTGTACCTTGATGGCCATACGAAAAGAAATGAGGAGAATCAACTTTCAGACAGAATAAAAATTCTCAAAGCAAATCTAATTATGCCAGTCTATGAATACTCGACTCCTTAAGCAAGGCCTTGGCGCATTAATTTTTGGTGTGCAGCCACAGTGACGTTTTGACATTCACTCGGAGCAAAGACTGGCCCACTCGTCTTTCATTGGTTTTCTCTTTACCTCATTCCCTCCCGGCATCGGCGTCCATTGTCGGAGCAGGCACGGACTGCACGGCTTCATTATTTCAACTCTCAGTGAGCCCAAGTTTGCTTTAAGCTTTAATTAACCCTTTTTGTTGTTTCCCCTCCTCCGCCTTCCTCACCCCTCTGATAGAGAAATGTTGGACGGTGGCTCAATAAATCAATACAACATCAAATGGCTTTCTCCTATCAGTGGAGAGAGAGAGAGAGAGAGAGAGAGAGAGAGAGAGAGAGAGAGATGGTGTGTGGAGGGAGGAGTGGGGAAAATAAGCCAATGGTATAAAATGGAACAATACTGCATAGGTGGCTCAGTGACAGACAAGCAGTTCGCAGCAAGATGATGTTTTAAGTTCAAATCCAAATCTCAAATTAAAAAATAAACGAAAAAAAAAAATTAAATAAATGGGATTTTTGCTGCCCCATCTGAACATGTTGTTTTGATGGACGGAGCCCTCTTTCGCTTAATCTCTTTGGGGATGATTATCCTCGTCAGCCAAATCGCCGCTGGTGAAAGTGAATACTAGGGCCGAATATAACCTGTGAAGTAACATGCAGAAGGTAGGTGAAAAGAGAGAGAAACCGAGGATGCAACCCGGAATTCAATCATTGACCTAAACTCTCTCTCTCTCTCTCTCTCTCTCTCTCTCTCTCTCTCTCTCTCTCTCTCTCTCTCTCTCTCTCTCTCTCTCTCTTAGGCGCGCGCGCGCGCATTCGTTAGCGTCCGTTTGTGTGAGTGTGTGTGTATGTTTCAATATGAAGGCCTAGGAGCAGGCAATATGAATAGATCTGTCTTCAAGAGGGATTACAATGGTTCCCATATGCTGGTAGTTAAGGGTTTAACATTAACAACATATTTTTCAAATTTTATGTTCTCATCTTATCCCCCCTCCCTCCTGTCTTCCCTCACTACTAAACTTTTCAGGTACACACACACACACACACACACACACACACACACACACACACATATATATATATATATATATATATATATATATATATATATATATATATATATATATATATAAAATAAACTAATAAATTCCAAAGGTAAGTACCGAGCACCATTCCAACAACTTAGAGAGCAGCTTGGAGTTGCAATGACTGCAAGAAATATACAATAATAAACAAAGCTTGCTCTTATGTCTTAGATTGAAGAAATAGTGTGAGGGTGAATGGGGAATAATAAATGCTTCTCAAAATGAACCTTCAGCAAGTTTATAGTCTCCAAGGGGGAGACAATCTCCAATGGGAGAAAACTCACTAACATGTAACTCCTGGTCAGATACTGGTATTTCGAAACCTGATAAGTGGTAACTTAACTTCTCTGCCTTTTCGGTTTTAAGAAGAATGCTATCCCAGCAAAAGGCTGGCGTGCAATACCGTAGTATGTTTGTTGAGTTTAAAAAAAAAAAAAAAAAAAAAAAAAAAACCAGCCCAAGGTGTCAGCTAAGAAGAAAAAGAAAATCATGAAAGATCAAAACAAGCTACATTTTCTTGTGGAAAGTAGAGAGAGAGAGAGAGATACAATGGTCCCAGTATGCTTCAAGTGAAGAAATTTTGTATTCATATTTGTATGATTTTTCATTTTTATGTTTCTTTCTTCTCCGTTTCTCCTCCCCCACTTTTTTTTTCTTTTTGTTCTAATCTTTGCCAAGCAATACAATGATGGAGGAATTGTTAGCCAGCACTTGCTTTCCACGTTCACACACACACACACACACACACACACACACACATGTATATATATATATATATATATGTGTGTGTGTGTGTGTGTGTGTGTGTGTGTGTGTGTGTGTGTGTGTTCGAAATCGAGGGATTTTGAGCAGAATGTTGTCGGTAAAAGAATGCAACTGCCTAGAAAGAACATATAACCCAGATCTCTCATATCACTTCCTGACTTCTTCCACGTCACTGGCTGCAGGTCGAAAAGCCATAGACTACAAATTGTGCTTACTCTGCTTTAAATCTTGGAATGGCTTAGCTCCTACCTACTTTTCTGATCTCCTTCATTTCTATGTTCTTTCTGGGCAGTTGCGTTCTTCTACCGACAACACTGCTCAAAATTCCTCGATTTCGAACTAAAACCTATGGCGATCGTTCTTTTTCTTTTCAGGGTCCGGTTTCTTGGAACAAACTCCCAACATCTTTGCATACTTCAAACTCTCTGTCTTCCTTCAAGGCAGTTCTTAAACAATCCTCTTCACCTATCAATAGCAGTTCTTTCTTTCCTTTCTCTTGCCCATCAAATTGATTCTGCTATTAGAATGTGTGTGTGTGTGTGTGTGTGTGTGTGTGTGTGTGTGTGTGTGTGTGTGTGTGTGTGTGTGTGTGCACGCCTGCTGTTGTGTCCGTTGTTGTAAGATAGTGTGTGTGGGATCGCGTGTCGAGTATGTGTGTGTGTGTGTGTGTGTGTGTGTGTGTGTGTGTGTGTGTGTGTGTGTGTGTGTGTGTGTGTGAATATGCACCCTTGTTTGTAAGTGTATGGTACTTATCGCTATTTCATCTTCTTATTGGTTTCATTTATGTTTTCTTTAACATTTTCTGTGTTTGTAAGCGCTTAGGGCTTATGATGTAGAGATTAAGCGCCATAAATATACTAGTCACATAAAGTTAAGCACAGTTTACATGTACCCGCATAATTTCAAAAATAAAAAAGCCACGATTTTGAAATTGGGAACAGATTTAATTCATTATCTTGTTCCAACGTACATTGAATTTCATTGGGATCGAATGAACGGTTGTTGATTTACAGACAATTAAACAGAGGATGGGTCGAAATCAAAGTTCGCAAAATCTGTTCAGTTCACAAAATCATTTCAATAGTGGGTGTGGCCACCGCCATTGGCGAGACATTCCACGCAGCGACTCCTCATCGAGTTGACCAGTGTTCTGATGACCCTCTGAGGGATTCTCTGCCATTCCAGTTGCAGCATTTGGAAGAGATCCTGGCGGTCTCTGGGAGGTGGATGGTTCTCCTTCACACGTCTCCCCAACTCATCCCACATATGCTCGATGGGATTGAGGTCGGGACTATACGCCGGGAAGATCATCCTGTTGACACCGGCCTGCACAATGAAGTTTTTCGGCCACCCGGGCCCTATGTGGCCGAGCATTGTCGTCTTGGAAGACTGCCATGGGTCCTATCCGTTGCATGGTCGGAACAACGAAAGGCGCCAGGATTTCATCCCGATAGCGGATGCCTGTGAGGTTTCCATCAATATGGTAGAGTGGTGTCTTGTGGTGGAGGCTGAAGGCACCCCATACCATAACAGATCCTCCCCCAAAGGCCCTGGTCTGGCGAACAGCTGCATCAATGTAACGTTCACCAACACGCCTCCAAACTCTAGTTCGGCCGTCATTGTGTTCAAGACTAAACCGCGACTCATCTGAAAAGAGGACCTGGACCACTGTTGTTGGTTCCATCTCACATGACGATGGCAGAAAGCTCGGCGAGCCAGCCTATGGGCTGCTAGCAGTCGTGGGTCGAACAGCTGGGCGACGTGATCTGAGGCCGAAGTGGTGAAGACGGTTTTCGTATGGCTTGACGGCTGAGGATGGTGTTATTTGCCATACGAAGCTGCCTTTGGATGCTGGTGGAAGTGGTATCCCGCTGCAATAGGGCCTCTCTCGATGAAACGATCTTCTCTGGGAGTAGTCTGCCTAGGCCGACCTGACCGTGGCCTCTCTTCAACGCTGTTGGTCGCCCTAAAACGCTGATTCAGTCTAACAATAACTGAATGATGCACACCAAGTCGTCGCGCCACTTCAGCCTTTGCAATGCCATCTTGTATCCACGCAATCGCCCTGGTTTTGTCAAAGGTGCTAAGTTTTCTTCGTGGTGGCATGGTGAGAAAAGGGCTGACAGTAACCAACCCCCGCTTAAACAGCCAAAAGAAGGGGCATAAAACTCACTTGAGAGACTGCTCTTGCACGGGAAAAAAGAATTTTTCATTTTACACATCTTGTGTCGCCAGCAAGCTTGATGCAAAACAGGCACAGTTAACGCAACTTTGCACTTTTTTATCCCGCGCGGTAACGAGGTCACCAGACCCCCGTGCGCACTACCAGTTGACACAGGCTGGATTACACACTGCTGTGTGAGATTCCATCATTGGTTGCCGCATAACAAAAAAAAACAATGTTTTTTGAAGGGATGAATCAACCCCCTGTGTGCAAAGGCCTGTGCTTAACTTTATGTGACTAGTATATACTGCTCAATACAATTGAAAGTCCACTTGGAAATTCTCTCGCTATTTCACAACAGAACGGAAACAACCCAAAACAATGCTTTCGAACTTTACTTCAGCTATTAATCAAAACACCAATGACACAGATTAATGACAAAATTGATTTGAACTGCATGTTTTGTCACTTTCAAGTCACTACCTTTTCAAAAGTCAGAACGCCAAAGATACACAAAAACACAGTCAGTAACGCGTGTGTCCGCCATTTGCGTGGATGCACGCGATGCACCTTTGCCTCATGGATTGAGTCAGAGTCCTTAGAGTCATCTGGGGTATTGCCTGCTACTCCTGCTCAAGGAACTGGAACAGCTGGTTGAGGTCAACTGGCTGGGGGGGGGTGATTGCTTCGAAGTCGCCGGCCCAGCACGTCCCATAGGTGCTCGATTGGATTAAGGTCCTGGTGAGCAGGCTGGCCAGTCCATGTGGATCACGTGTTGCTGCTGAAGAAAGTTGTTTGACGACTCGAGCCCTGTGAGGTCTGGCGTTGTCGTCTTGAAGTACCGCGCCTGGTCCAATAGCTTGCAGCGCTGGCAGCACAAGGGCTGCAGGATGCCATCCCTGTAGCCCACACCGTTGAGGTTGCCTTGCACCATGTGCAGGGGGTTCTGTAGTTCCGTGCCATCCCTCCCCACACCATTATGGATCCACCACCATAGCGATCACGCTCGCTCACGAGACCATCGTGATAGCGTTCTCCTTGTGCCGCCGCCAGACACGGTTCCTGCCGTCATGAAATGATAAGGCAAAGCGGGACTCGTCAGTAAACAATACTCTTGCCCACTGATCTCTGGTCCATGCTAAGTGACGCTGGGCCCAAGCCAAACGAGCAGCACGGTGAGCTGGTGTCAGGACAGGACGGACGGCTGGTCGTCTTGAGCGCAGGTGTGCCTCTCTCAACCGGTTCCGAATGGTCTGGTCACTGATGGTGACATTGCCGGCTGCTTGCAGCTGCCCCCTGAGTGTGTCGGAAGTGGCCGTTCTCTGCCTCAGAGCTGACAGGACAACAAACCTGTCCTGCTGCCTGGAGGTGGACCTTGGGCGTCCTGGACGTCTTCGCTCAGCAACACTTCCTGTCTGGTTGAAGCGGTCTCTCAAAGTCTGAATGACTGAATGGACGACTGACAGTCGACGACCAACCTCTCGCACCCCCACGCCCTCCTGAAGCCACGCAATTGCCCGCCCTTCCTTGGTCATCCTGACTCAGTCGTTGTCTCCGAGGCATGGTTGCAAAAGTGCCGTAAACACAGGCATAAATGCCCACCAGTCTCTCAAAACTGGCTGACCTGTGTTCAGATAAGACATGGGTTGCACGTGCATTGCAGTATTCCTGCAGTTCAGATGTGCTCTGTTGCACAGGCCTGTTTGATTTGCACCCTTTTTTTTTTTCGTGCAGTATGTGCACATTTCAGTTCACCGCTGTGATGTGCATGACACAGACTGAGTTGATTTCTGATCAAATTCAAGTTGACTGATCAGGCATGCAACCAAATTCAGTAAGTTTGGGTGGGTGCAGTGCCGTGTTATTGGAAAATATAAAGTCAAACAGGTACCCTAAAAAGTGGTGTGTGTGTGTGTGTGTGTGTGTGTGTGTGTGTTCGAGATGAACGAACTGAAAATGAACACAGACAGACAGAAACAACAAGAACAAAAAAGCGCACAGTAGAAAGACTGTTCTAATGGATTTTAAAACGATCAATTTTTTCTCTTCCTTTTAATTTTGTTCAGCCCTACCCCACACTACCCTACCCTCACCCTCCTTCATTTTTTTCCAATCTGTAACCCTACCCACCTCTTACCATAATAAGACTTACTGCAGATGTCTACAGTAAGGCTTGGCATCAAATGTCATTTCAACAAGGTGCAGTATTGACACTTTCAGGGCTTCCTTGTCATGCAGCATTGACCTACATTATGGCCTGTCTACTCTCTGACACATAACAAAGAAACTTTTCACCTACTTTAAGGAGAGAAAATCTTAAAACATGATGGGATAAAAACGCAACGCCGAAGAAAATGGAGAGAGAGAGAGAGAGAGAGAGAGAGAGAGAGAGAGAGAGAGAGAGAGAGACAGTCATCCACTTAATGGATGCGTTTTTCTGAGAGTATTGCTCAAAATTTCCTGACCAACACTGCAGGTGTCTGTATCTCTCGGGCCTGGTTGACGCCGGGATATATATTATGAAGGAAGCGTAGAGTACAGCCCTGTCATGTAGTCTCAGACCGAAATGGAAATCCGTATCATCATCATCATAATCATCCTCATTCTCATCGATCAGCAAAAAAAAAAGTCTCAAATTCTGTGGCCCTTCATGCCCTGCTCTCATGGTGACCTCGTTTTTCGATGTCCTCTCCGCGTCTGTGGCCTTGGTTTGGTTCCGTCGGGGTCACCGGTATCGGCGAGTCCATGGGGGCTGTCGTTGGACGGACGTGGTGGCGCCCTCCGGAGGGAGAGCTCACTCACGCCGGCTCGCGACTAAGCAATTATTGTCGTCAGTAGGGGGCTTAGTAGGTGGTGTCCTGCGTATGTTAGATCAGAACAGGCGCCACTGAACACCACTGAAGTGACTCGGCAGCAGTGCAGTGTCTCCTCCGGTGGGTTGCCTCTTGACGACTTGACATTGACTGCTGCCTGTGGATTGTTTTCCACCCATCCCTAAGGCGGAAGGAAGAAAGAAAAATAAATAGATATCAAATCAAGGTGAATACACATAAAGGAGCAAGCAATGACAAAATCTTGCGCATTCCAGTGCAAGAAGCTATTGTCCACACGATTGACAAACGAGCGCAATAGAAAAATGTGAAGATAGCTCACAAAAAGTAAGAAACGGGGAAGGGATTGGGCAGGGGTAGATTGGGGGTGAAAGGAAAGGGCAGCATACAGCAATAATACTTAACATATATCACAAAAAGGACATTGGATTAAAAGAAAAAAGCACACACACACACACACACACACACACACACGATATCGTAAGATAATAAAGTTTGATAAGGTAAAATATTAATGTGGATGCTGTTAATGCATACATTTTATTATTCGAAATAATGAAAGCTGAAAGACTTTGTCAGATATATGTTTGCTGAAACAAGTAATATGAGGTGACCAGGAGAAATTGTTGTCCATGATGACTCCCAAAACCTTATGAGTGCTGACTTCTTCCAGCTAAAGCCTATTGTCACCTATGGTATTTAAAGCGTATATCAGAGGTTAAATTGTCTCTTTTTTGACGTTAAGTTATGACCGCATACTTTGTTCATTAAGGGACATGTGGCTGAGTTCAAACCAGTTAACTAACTGATCAACATTCTCTTGTAATTTCATGGATGGTTGATTTAGGTCACAGTGGTTAAAGTTGATGGATGTATCATCTACAGAGACTTCACATAAGCCTTTAATATGTAGGGGGGGGGGTCACTAACATAGAGTAAAGAAACACAAAAAGACCAAGAACTGATCCTTGTGGCACACCAATTTTTTGTGGCGCTAGACTAGACTGTTGCTTGGGAAAACAGACTGCTGACGATTAGTAAGAAACGATTTTTATGAAAGAAAGGACTTTATTGGATATTTCAAAGACAGGCAATTTTTTCCGAAATAATTTGTGATCAATTACATCAAATGCTTTCGCCAAATCAACGAAAAGAACACCAGCGAATTTCAAATCATCTATGTGTGTTAATCACTGATGTACGAATTTTGTTAGTGCAGTGTGGCAAGAGTAGTTGACTCTATAATTCAGACTGGTTAGAATGCAGGAAGCGCATATTTTGAAATGTGGGACATAATGTAATCAATGTACTTTTCTAGAGGCTTCGAGAGATTAGATGAAAGTGAAATTGGTCTATAATTTGAAGGATCAGTTTAATCTCCAAATTTAAAATGTGACATTATTTTGTCTTGTTTGAGAATGTTATTAGGAAAATAACTTTTATCAATACAATGATTATAAAAGCAGGTCAATGTGTCAGTAATGAAAGGAGCACTAAGTGTTAGAATCTTTCCATCGAAATCACCAGGACCACGTGTACCTGTCTGTTTCATATGTACAAGATGAAAATAAACATAAAAAATCGTGACTGATGGAATGGTGCATTCTGACATAGTTCTAGATTCACAAAAATCTTTTAGCAGTTTTACGTCATTCATATCAGATCTATCTTTCCAAACTATTACATCAGCGATGTTAGAAAAAGGATGATTTAAACTATCGCAAGAAAATGTCATACAGAACTGTAGATGTATTGTCTGAATTCTTACGCGTAAGAATGTTTATAGCTTTCCAAATTGGTTTTGAATTAGTTTTCGGGCCGGTACAACTCAAATTTCAGAAGTGTTTCTTCTTTGAACTACGCAACGTTGAAGTAACTTATTTCTTTGCTTCTTGAATTCTTCAAACTGTTTATTTAATAGCAGATTGTCTCTTCACTGCATTGCTTTTTTAATTTCCTGCGTTAATCAAGGAGGTTTAGGAGAAAATTTGACCCTCTTAGTTTTAAATGGTGCATGTCTATTGTAAATATCTATGAAAGTTTTACGCCAAAATTAGAGAGAAAGAGACAGACAGACAGACTTACATATACACACACATACACACACACTCACAGAGAGAGAGAGAGAGAGAGAGAGAGAGAGAGAGAGAGAGAGAGAGAGAGAGAGAGAGAGAGAGAGAGAGAGAGCTCTTTCTTAGGAAAACCGGAACCTAACATTTCTATCGTGGATTCCAGATGAAAATACAACATCATTCATCGGTA
Source organism: Conus betulinus (assembly GCA_016801955.1). NCBI lineage: Eukaryota > Metazoa > Mollusca > Gastropoda > Neogastropoda > Conidae > Conus > Conus betulinus. The sequence continues at coordinate 733,644 of JADBJO010000286.1, forward strand.
TACCCTGATGTGCAGAACACAAATGAGAAATGGACACGTCCAACAGTCACTGCATTTTGGTCGACAACGTCTGTTTCCCTCTAAACCTAATAGTTTGATTCTAAACGAAGTGACTGAGGGCGGAAAATGATGCAAAATTTAGAAAGAAAATGGGTTAGGTACTGCCACTGGGGCAGACAAGCAGATCCTGTAATCTGTTTGTCTGCGTCTATGGCAGTAACTGGCCCCTTCTCATTCTAAATTTTGCCTGATAGTTTGAGTCTCAAAGCAGTGCGGACGAGGTCATAAGCCACACCATATGTGCAATATGCACCGTGGAACGCTGGGACTTAGGTGGCGTCTTGCATCTTATTCAGTGAACTGTCGCTTTTATTGATTTTCAAAGCAGGATTATTTATGTTCGACGCCAGCGGGATTCAAACTCGATATTCCGACTGTACTAAACTCACTGCTCTTACCACTGAACGATCAAGGCACGCCTATATTTCCGGTTTATCAACCAGCATTTAGAAAGAAATAAAGTTAACGGTGAGAGAGGGAATTAGGAGGTGGGGCTGAGGGCCGGGGATGGAAGCTAATTGGGGAGGGGCTTGGGTTGGAGGGGGGGGGGGGTGGGGTCAAAATATGCATAGCTGACACGGATTTCGAGAGAGACTGATAACTTCCGAGTTTTGTGACATGATGAAATTGATCTTAAATAAATGTTAGCGAACCGCCAAGAGAAATGTGGACAATCGAGTCACAAGACAAAACACGACGCGTTTCGACCTCTAAGGTCTTCTTTAGGCAAGACACAAACACATAAGACAATGAAAATGAACGAGTTTGTCACTTAGCTTGATCTCTTCAGCGCAAGGTAGGCGTTGAATGAAAACGAGGCTGTTAGAAGGGAGATAATGTGTCAGTCAATTCATTGAACGCCTACCTTCTTGAACATGCCATAATATTGTCCTTGAAAATGTCATAAATATCATTCTGAATATAATGCTACTCTGTCCTGGAACATGACGTATATTTTAATTGACCATGGCACCATTTTGTTCTTGACCATGTTATAGACTTGTCCTTAAAAGGTAAACCACCTTGTTTTTGTAACTATCACCAACATATTCTTAAGATTTTATCAAGTTACCTTGAACATGTTACCACATTGCACTTAAACATGACAGTGCATTGGCACATTGTCCTTGAATATTGGACTACACTGTCCTTGAATATGCTCCACAATTATTCTTAATATGCCATCATCATTGTGCTTGGCACATGTACCACAACAAACCTACACACATCCCCGCGCTTTCTTTAAGAATAGTCCAAACGGATATCGTGTTCCTAAGTGAAAAAAAAAAAACCGACACGTCTCTCGATAAATGACATCATGGTTTTTACGTGAGTGATCTCCTGTTTTACGAGTGACGACAAGTTGCAGTGTGAGTGACATAATACTTTCAAGTAGGTTGTATCATGTTTCCAAGTGAATATGTTTTTTTTCCAGAAGAGTAACAACACATTTTCAAGTGAATGTCATTGTGTACCAGAGTTTGGCCTGATGATTTCAAACAAGCGACGCGTTTTCAAGCGAGTTACCTAATGTTTCCAAGGGTGAAGCATATTCCCAAAGAGGTGTCACAGTGTTTCCACATGATAGACGTCACTTCAATCGTAATGTTATCACACTGGGGGGCATTCTGTGATAGATCAGTATCACCCTCTACAACACTTATTCCACAATCTGTGCAAATTCTGTCTTCTCTGGGAGTTCTGTTTTTCTGCTTCATTAAATGTGTAGTCTGTGGCCACTGCATCAAAAGTTAATGACAAAATAACTATGAATATGAAATACAACGCTAAAAAACACTTTCTCTGGATTACAACAGCTACAACAACACCTACTGTGGTTGAATTTTCGATTAAGCGAACATCATTTAATACTCGTATGGGATGTCAGTTCCCGGACTGGCAAGTAGAATAGCTGCATGGCTGTTCAGCAATGACAAATTACTGTCAAAATGACAATTCTCAGTTTTATCCGTAGGGCCTTCATTGAAGGGTAATTCGATCCATCCGCACCAGCTACAGGGCAAAGCCAGGGTGACCTACAAAACAGTGGGAGAGGGGGTGGATGGCGGGAGGGGGAAATGGAGGCGGGGGCAGTAGTCAGGATGGGGAGTGGACAGGGTGAGGGAGGAGTGACGGTGAGGTTGGAGGAGGAGGTGGTTAAGGGGAGAGGGTAAAGGGATTAAACCACATCGATACCGAGACTGGATTGGCCAGACAAACATTCTCGCTCCAGACCCACCTCCCCATTTCTCTCTCTCTCTCTCTCTCTCTCTCTCTCTCTCTCTCTCTCTCTCTCTCTCTCTCTCTCTCTCTCTCCTGCTGAATCTGCAGCTGGTTTCACCATGTTCTTTCTTCCACCAATCTGTCTGTCTCTCTCTTCTCTGTGTAAGGTCGTGTGCCAGATTTTTGTTCTTACTTCCGTCTCTCCTCTTGTTTCTCTTTTTCGTCTCTTTCTTTTGTTGCATTTCCCTTGCCAGTTCTGATGCCAAAATCTCTCTCTCTCTCTCTCTCTCTCTCTCTCTCTCTCTCTCTCTCTCTCTCTCTCTCTCTGTGTCTCTCTGTCTGTCTGTCTGTCTGAGTCCGTCTGGCTGTCTGTCCCTTCCAGGAGACACACCACTCCTTGAAACGGTCCATCTTCTGTTCATAATGAAGACGCTGGGCAATCACTTGACAAATCGACCTCTGGTTAACTTAGCTACTCATTTGCTACTTTTTGAATATTGTGTTCCTTGAAACACCAGGCTAACGTCAGAGGAATATTTACAGCCAATACGCTGATCATTTTAATCTTAATTAACTTCGTGGATGATTTGTTTCTACCATTGCCTGAGGGCGTCCGCTAGACTGTAAGCAGTTTCAATTAACTAGATAACACGTTCTTCTTCTTTTCACCAAATAGGTCTGAAATCAAGAACAAAGACTTTTCTAAATTACCTGTTACTTCTACATTGCCTCTTACAATGCTTTTACCTGTTTATGTCTCTTTCTCTTTCTTGGTTTGGTGTGGTGGGAGTACACTGCCATAATTAGCGATTTCAATCACACTTGAAGACTCGTTCATCTACTTTTCACCACAGAAGTCTGATATTGGAATAAAGACTGTTCTAAATTACCTGTTACATTGCTTTTACCTGTTTGTGTCTCTTTCTTTTTTCTGGTTTGGTATCTTAAAGTACACTGCCATAGTTAGTGAGATCAAGTTTTCTCTTGATGCGATACGACTCGATGTAAAACCACGTATAGAAGCTATGTGTAAGGAAAATTGCGTACTATTTGAATACCTGTGGTGCTTGGATGGGCCTGTGTTGATTACCCTCCTCTCTCTCTCTCTCTCTCTCTCTCTCTCTCTCTCTCTCTCTCTCTCTGTCTCCGCATCCTGCTCTATATCTCTCTCTGACCAGCTCGCCGCAGAGCGCAGAGTGGAAGTATGACGAGATGGGTAGGAGTTGGGGTCAAACGGATGGGCCAAAGTTTCCGCACCGTTACTCCGTCTTCTTCTCAAAAGAAAACGAAGAACAGCGCCGAAGACGAGTGGATTGTGAAATCACCGGTTTTTTTTCTTTACCCTGCAACGTTGATTGATTGTCGACCTTGTCTCCGTGCGTCTAGATCCGAGATCTTGTAGGTCAGTCTAGCTGATGCGAGTGTCGCAAAGATCCTGGTGCTGAGAGGAGACGAGAAGGGTATAGGGTAAGGGGATGAGGAAGGCAAAGTCGGTCGAGCGTATATTGATCAGACACAGGGCATCGTGTCATCTTACAGCGAATTAATTCTTGTAAACCAAAGACGGGAAAGATGCGGCAGGGAGACGGATTCTCGTTTTGTATATTGTGACTGCAGGAACACGATAAACAGTACGTGATAAATAGTACTCAATAAACAGTACATGACAAACAGTACACAGCCCCATCGGTCACAGATGTCATGTTCCTCATTCCTCCGTCACCCTCAACGTGCTTCGTCTTGTCAACAAAAAGAAAAACCCAAACAAGATGAGCCAGCGAGACAAACTTTAAAAAGGAAACAGAAAAGTCACAGTGACCACAGACCTCTGCCAAAATCAAACAGAAGCTGGATTTTTTTTTCAGCCAGTTTATGAGTGGATATTTTCCCCCGCAGAATGAAATGAATCTGGCACACATTGAAAGAGTTACCTCCCCTGTAGTTTTTTTTTAATTCACCAAAATTACAAACTGTCAAAAGTTTACAAACTGTCATATATATATATATATATATATATATATATATATATAGATAGATATATATATATATATATATATATGTGTGTGTGTGTGTGTGTGTGTGTGTGTGTGTGTGTGTGTGTGTGTGTGTGTGTGTGTGTGTGAAATTTTACAATTCACTGGAAATACATTGCTATACAGACAGTTCTCCATTCTTAAACAATAGCTTCACAGTGTTCATGTTCAGTGAAAAACGAGTAGTAATCTTGCTGAACAGATCGTTGATCCGCCCTTTGATCCGCCATATGGATCAGCACCAAAATTTAATGGGTTTATCCCTAAGCCACACTCCACGTTTCCACCAAGTTTAGTCCGTAACAGGTAGGAGGATTTTTTCGTAATCTCTCTCGAAGGCACACACAAACAAATCTAATGACGATAGGGTAAAAACATAATGTGCCATGAGGCAAAACGACTCCAACAAAACAGGTGAAATCACTGTTCTTTCTTCAGTTCTGACTGTGCCTGAAAAACGTTCAGGGCCAACTTACACCAGGTTTAAAGCAAGTTCCTGAATGGTTTTGATTCGCCCAGGGTGACAACGATGGTGGTAACGGAAACCTGATGCTACGTACACGTTAGAATAACAACACCACAATGATCTTGGCTGAGGGGGCATTTTTTTTCATTGTTGGACCTATGGTATAGTCAGATCTGTTGCGTGCACACGCGCGCGCGTGTGTATGTGTGTGAAATAAAAAAAAAATGTGAAAGAAGATGTCCATGTAAGTAAGCGTACGCAAACTCTATTTGAATTTGTATTTTTGTTTATTTCAGTAATAAACTTTATGATGCAAGGCCGCAAAAACTGGATGATATAGAGAGAATACGATTGTCGACAGGACACACACACACACACACACACACACACACAGAGGTGTGTGTGTGTGTGTGTGTCCTGTCGACAATCGTATTCTCTCTATATCATCCAGTTTTTGCGGCCTTGCACAGAGATGTGTGTGTGTGTGTGTGTGTGTGTGTGTGTGTGTGTGTGTAATACATGTGTGAACTCCTGTGACGTATTATGCACCATGAGAGAACTTGCCTAAAAGACGTGGTCAAGAGAGTAAGAATGGCGATAGTTCCGGCGACCAGTCACAAGATATTCTAATTTATAGCGTGTAGGGCGTTGAATTCATGTCTGTATATAGTTAGAAAAGGTTTTCTATCTGAAATGTAGCCTTTTACATACCAAGTTTATCGCATTTGTATTGAAAATGAAGAGGACTTGAAATGCTGATCAGCTTAAATGAAATATAAACTGGGTTTAAACTTTATCTTCGTGTTGCGCCTCCTTCTCCTTTTCATACAATGTGTTACCCTTAATGATTCGTTAAATTCTGTCAACTTTCTCACGATGGTGATGAAACATGCAAAGTGCACCTGTTCAAATTACAAGGGCTTGCAGAAGTACCTTCCACTGACGGCCAAGGGGTCATTTTTACCAAGTAGATGATAAACAAGGTATATGGGGGATTACTAGTTTAAGAAAATAGTTTAAAGTTTTCGTGATTAGCTTAGTAATGATCAGAAATAGAAGAGAAATTTTCCAAACTAATTTTTAATTTCAATTTTGCTTAAAGCACCCAATACATAATGAAATAATTGCACAAACTGATCTGTCAAATCTAGCTGAAAATCAAGATACAAGCCGAACTATAATTCAAACGAAAGAAAGTAATTCAGTTGTAAGTGCCAGAAAGTGTTAATTATGATCGATCTGGAAACAGAAATAATCACTCCAACACAACCATTTTCGGTTAAAAACAATTACTGGCACGTCAGACCAATCAACTTCACCTAGAAACAATTGTGTTCATTATGTCAACTGTAAGACAACGAATCAAAAGGTAAAAAAAAAAAAATCTTATGACCCTGATGAGATGTAAGGTTTTTTTTTTTTTTTTTTAAAGGCTCAAAGTCTTATAGCTCCATGGTGCTAGAGGCAATGAAGTCAGTGTCGCCCAGTCTAGGTTTAAAAAAGGCTCTCAAAGTCCTATAGCACCATGGTCCAAAGGGCAGTGAAGAGTCGCAGTATCGCCCTGTCTAGGTGTTA
>JADBJO010000286.1:745000-770000 GCA_016801955.1 Conus betulinus
GCACAAAATACAGACGCGTACTTACTGTCTTAGCACCTATGGGGTACTGACATTCGTGCACACATACGTATATTTGTGCTAATCTACTTAAATATGCATAGACATCAGCGAAAATATATGTATTCTCATACTTGCATGATTTTTACATCGTTGAATGAACAGCCGACATCAATGATTAAAGAAAGCCATATCAATGATAAAAGCAGAAAAAAAAAATATATGAAGTAATCCATTTTGCATCCACTTCGCCCACCACAAGTGACACAACCACAGGGAGTAACCACTCAGGGAGGGAAGAAGCAAGCATTTGTTTAAGAGCATGTTAAACCATTATTACAGAAAACTGCACACTTTCATCCAGCAAACAGACGGTCATTAAACTACCCCTTGATTAAACCTTCCAAAATGAAATGATTTGCACATAAAGTGGAACGGAGAAGGTGGGGACTTTATTAACAGCTTAATATATTTGCCAATATTTTCTTTAAACTAAATTACATACAAACAAACTACGATAAATCACTTTGTAAGAAAAAATGTTGACGTTAAACAAAAGATTCTAAATGCTGAAACACGAGCACTTATTCTCATCCATTAGCCAGGCGACTCTGCCTTATATGACTTCATTTATTACTGTTGTTAGGAATGAACTTACGGATCATAGACCGGTAAAAAGAAGTGGTGTTCCAGAAAGTATGGAAGAATTGTTTACCCTTCATCCGTTATGTTACGTTCGTGATACGTTCATATCACGTTCATACACACACACACACACACACACACACACACACACACACACACACACACACACACACACACAAAGATTTCAAAGATTTCAAAGATTTTAATCCTGCGACCCCTTTTGGGGCATGGAGGACTTGAAAGAAATCAAACAATATAGAAATGAAACAAATCAAACATAAGAATTTTGCCTATAATTAACTACTGAATGTAATGTTACACAACTTTACTAAGTTTCAAAACCTTCGCTAAGTTTAGCATCACTTTCTTACTACCACAAAGCAAACAACAATAGTTAAATACGGACTTTGTATACGTACATACATTTTCTAGGTATAAACTGATTTCTAATGTCGTTATATTTGTTACATTTCATTACAAAATGAAATTCATCACCAAGTTCATTCTGGTCGCAGTCCCGACAGAATCGTTCATCGTGAGGTATTCCAAATCGTCTACCAATTTCTATCATGAGTTTATGATTGCCACAGCGAAACCGAATCAGTGGGGTATATTAAAAAAAACATCAGGTAACATTTTTAATATATTTTTTACGGCGAAACTCTGTTTTTAAAATTTCTGTAAAATAAACACTTATTACTAGATTCTAAAGCATCATTCCATGCACGTTTGTAAATGTTTTCTAATGAATTACGAACATTTCTATAATGACTGTGAACAGACGAAAACTTTTGTGTGTCTCCACACACAGTCGAATCCTGTTTCTATTAGGACATCCCGCATACGCATCAGCCACCTGGATGTAAAACCCTGATTTCTGTACAAACCATATAATACCTACAATCTAGATGAATATTTGTTTGTTTGTGGAGAAAGTAAGAATGACCGGAATTTTATCATTCGTGCATGTACTTGAACTGAAACAGGATACATTCCTAGTTCTCCATATATCAATTCTTTTTTGGTAGAACGATTTAATTGAAAAAGATGCTAAAAGAATTCAAGCTGAAAAACATTCCATTAGCTTTAAATCATTATATCCCCAAATTTCACAGCCGTATAAAAGCACAGGTAGTACCATTGACTGGTACAAGTCCAGTACAATCTTTATAGGCAAATCTTGATATCTTACCATCTTTAATAAAGAAAACATTGCACATTGCGCTTGGTCATACAAATACTTCTTACATTTATAAAAAAAAAAATTCCTGTTCTTCTAAATATTATACCTAAATATTTGAAAGTGTGTACTATTTCTATACACTGGTTTTTGAATTTTTATTTTTTTTCTTGGGTTATTGCGTCCATTAAAGACTACACACTTTGTTTTTGCTACATTAACATTAAGCTTCCATGTCCTACAATACTCACTTAATACATCAAGAGCATGCTGTAAACCGCGAAAAGAATCTGCAATAATAACAATATCATCAGCATACAAAAGTAAAAGTAAACTAATGTAACTTAATAAATCTGAGTCAGGAAGATTTAAATCAATATTTAAGAACGCACATCATTCAGATACAAAGAAAATAGCAAAGGTGAAAGATTTTCACCCTGACGAATACCTCTAAAACTGCCAAAATATTCAGATTGACTTCCACTTATAAATATACAAGATCTCATCTGCTGATACATATTCGTGATTACTTGCAAAATCTTTCCATTTACACCTTCTTTGATAAGCTTTTGCCATAATCCCTGCCTCCAAACTGAATCGAACGCTTTTGTGAAATCAACAAAAAACACAAAACAATTGCTTTTTACGACTATTGAAAATATCAATTAAGCTTTTTAAAACAAATATATTATCTGTTGTAGAATGACTTCGTCGAAAACCAGCTTGATTTTCCGAAAGTGTGTTGTTATTCTCGATAAAATTTGCCAAACGGTTATTCAAAATTGTTGTGAACAGTCTTCCAACACAATTCAAAAGTGTTATACCTCTAAAATTGTTACAACCCAATTTACTACCTTTTCCTTTGTATATTGGCAGAATAAGTCCAATCAACCATTCTTCTGGTATGGTCCCTGTATCAAGAACTTTATTGAAGAGTTTACAATAACTTGTTTTGAGAACTGGGATGCTTTGTTTTATATATTCATTTCGTATTTTATCTATCCACAAGCCTCTCCATTCTTTCGTTGCTGTACAGCTTTTTCAACGTCTTCGTCATTTATTGCATATTGGTGCATATAGAAATTCAAGATCATATTGCAAGTCACAGTCAATATCACTTACATTCTCAACACTATCTGGTTGTGTACATTCAATGATTTAAAATGTAAGAACAGATCATCCATACTTACAGGGCATTCATTTCTCTTTTTTATTTTAATGCTTTCCCAATATTCTCTTGGTCTATTAGCTTTTAGATTACGAATCATTTTATGCCAGTGTTTTTTCTGAGAACTGTTTTGTATTCTTTACTGCTAATTTCAACCTGTCTACGGTTGGGACTAGAATCATTTAATTTAGTTCTATGTTTGACTGTCAAATACTTTTTTCTATGTTCCCTGCATGTGGCATCAAACCACGGCTTATTTTCATGGCTTTTGTCTCTCTCTCTCTTACACACACACACACACACACACACACACACACACACACACACACACACACACACACACACAAACGCGCGCGCGCATACACACACACACACACATACACATACACACACACACGCGCGCGCGTTTCATACCTCCCGTGAATGGGAAAAGGGTTGGGGGAGGGTGTTGGAGGGGTGAGTGGGTGGGGAACGATCTATTCACATCTGATTTCATGGCAACTATCAGCCCTGCTGTTCAGGCAAACTTATTGGGGGGGGGGGGGGGGGGGGGGGAGTGGTGGGAACATGCTGTTTGTTTCGAACGGGATCAGATGGCGGATCAGATCTTCATGGCGGACCATGACCTGTCAGATCTTCGATGTAAGTCGCTGCTAACGAGTGTGGAAAGCCAGAGACAAGTATCACAGGAATTTTAATTCTTCCAGAGCTCCACCTGATGGCGACTGCAAACCTGGCCCTGTCAGCACTGGCAACTGACCAATGCACGGCTGATGAACAAAAGAACAGGCAACTGCAACCTGACCAATGCACGGCTGATGAAGAGAGAACAGAACAGTCCAGTCCTGACCAATGTTCGACTGATGAACAGAAGAACAGAAGAACAGTCCACTGACCAATGCACGACGACTGATGAACAGAAGAACAGGCAACTGACCAATGCACGGCTGATGAAGAGAAGAACGTCCACTGACCAATACACGGCTGATGAAGAGAACAGTCCACTGACCAATGCACGGCTGATGAACAGAAGAACAGTCCACTGACCAATGCACGACTGATGAACAGAAGAACAGTCCACTGACCAATGCACGACTTATTAAAAAAACAGAAGAACAGGCAACTGACCAATGCACGGCTGATGAACAAAAGAACAGTCCACCGACCAATGCACGGCTGATGAACAGAAGAACAGTCCACTGACCAATGCACGACTGATGAACAGAAGAACAATCCACTGACCAATGCACGACTTATTAAAAACAGAAGAACAGGCAACTGACCAATGCATGGCTGATGAACAAAAGAACAGTCCACTGACCAATGCATGGCTGATGACCGAACAGAACAGCCATCTGTTATGCGCCCCGTGTAAAAAAAAAAGGCAAAAAGAAAAGAAGAAAAGTATTGTATCTAATTTGAACTCGCATTCAAAACTCACCTTTACGGAAGGCTTGTTTCCTTACTGGTTCGTTTCTTTTACTTTGTTTTCCTAGTGAGTAGTGATTTGTGCTCTTGGAAAAAAAAAACGAGAGATCGACTGGTACTTCAGCGGAAGCAGCCCGACAAGAGAGAGAATAGTCCTCGAAGAGAGGAAGAAATGGGTTAGGAAGAAAGCAGAGGAAAAAAATGGTAGAAGTTTAAGAAAGCAGAGTTGAACTCTCTGCTATTTCTGTATGCTTGAACCATTGTTGATTCTAGGGGATGTGAACATATTTGATAATTTTGAATACAAGCTTTTATTGCAGTCTTAAAACTCTGAATCATTTATTTTTCATTTTGATCGTGATCGGAATTATTTCCAATCCTACCCTGTTCACAGACTCGATAGGTAAGATGTGGATCCTGTGATCGATCATCAAGTAAGTACTTCATTAGTTCACAAACAGAGTGCCTTGTCTTTCTAGGGCAAAGCACTTGTAGAGGAACCCTGACAGCCCCTTCTCGGCCCTTGGTATAATGTCCACTGCTGAGAAGATTAAATTTTTTTTTTTAAAGGAACTGATGGGAAGAACCCAAAGTATTTTAGTGAATGGAAGATGGGGTCTGTGAACCCCAGAGTGATTTGTTTGTGTGGGGCAAGTTCAGCATCTGTGTGACCCAAACGGACGGGGGAAAAGCGAAATGAACATAATGAATGTATGAATTGAAAACAATGTTTGATCTAACTTTTTTTTGCGAAATATTGTTGCGAATATATATATATATATTATATATATATATATATATATATATATATATATATATATATATATATACTGCTAAAATAGTATGGTAAAAGGAAGTTTTAAAATCAACAGATCTGTTTCGAGCGCTGGCTCTCCTCAGGATGGTTTTGGGTCGCCTACTGCCGGGTGTATATGGCCTAATGTCACTGTTTGCACGTGCGGATTGGCTGCACGTGTTGTTCGGTTTTTCAGGTGTTTACAGTTCAGGGTGCGTTTGCTGACAACGATTCCATTTGTGCCTGCAGTTGTTTACTATTTCTACTTTAGTATTTAGGGTTGCTAAGTATGGTTTGCATAGTATTAACCATTTTTCTGTTGAACATAGGTTGCATCTTTTTGAAATGTTATTGTATGGTGATGCCCTTTTTATGATTTTCCAGGATATGTTATAGTTTATTTTTTTGTCTTTAAGTCTCAAATATATTTGCTCAGTTCTGTTTGGTTTTTGTATTTTACTTTGTTGAATGACTGTTTATGGTTTGCATATCTGGTTTTGAAGTGATTTTCAGTGATCCCTATGTATGTTTCTTTTTCATTTTCTGATGTCACAGTGGCTTGGTATACAATGTTGTTATAGAGGCATTGTTGCTTAAGGGACACTGTTCTTTTGTAGTGCAATTGCAGGATTTCCTTTCTTCACCCTTCTTTGCTGTGTTGCTTTTCATTTTGTTGGATGAATCAATTATATTTTTAAGGTTAGGCATGCATGAATATGATAGTTTGATGGTGTTCTTGTTGAATATTTTGGACAATTTGTGTTCTTTTGTGAAGGATGCTGTCAGAAATTTTTTAAATTCTTTCCCTACGTTTGTTTTTACTCGTCCATCATATGGAGGGTTGTACCATGTGATTTTCTTTTCCTGCTTTTTTTGTTTTTGTTCATAACAACATGAACAAAAAAAAAAAAAAAAAAGCAGGAAAAGGAAAATCACATGGTACAACCCTCCATATGATGGACGAGTAAAAACAAACGTAGGGAAAGAATTTAAAAAAAAATTCTGACAGCATCCTTCACAAAAGAACACAAATTGTCCAAAATATTCAACAACAAACACCATCAAACTATCATATTCATGCATGCCTAACCTTAAAAATATAATTGATTCATCCAACAAAATGAAAAGCAACACAGCAAAGAAGGGTGAAGAAAGGAACCTGCAATTGTACTACAAAAGAACAGTGTCCCTTAAGCAACAAATGCCTCTATAACAACATTGTATACCAAGCCACTGTGACATCAGAAAATGAAAAAGAAACATACATAGGGATCACTGAAAATCACTTCAAAACCAGATATGCAAACCATAAACAGTCATTCAACAAAGTAAAATACAAAAACCAAACAGAACTGAGCAAATATATTTGGAGACTTAAAGACAAAAAAATAAACTATAACATATCCTGGAAAATCATAAAAAGGGCATCACCATACAATAACATTTCAAAAAGAGGCAACCTATGTTCAACAGAAAAATGGTTAATACTATGCAAACCATACTTAGCAACCCTAAATACTAAAGAAGAAATAGTAAACAACTGCAGGCACAAATGGAAATCGTTGTCAGCAAACGCACCCTGAACTGTAAACAACCTGAAAAAACGAACAACACGTGCAGCCAATCCGCACGTGCAAACAGTGACATTAGGCCATATAACACCGGCAGTAGGCGACCCAAAACCATCCTGAGGAGAGCCAGCGCTCGAAACAGATCTGTTGATTTTAAAACTTCCTTTTACCATACTATTTTAGCAGATGTTGCTCCCCAAGGGGTTGAGCACTCTAAAAATTTTGTTAGGCGTTTTAGTAATATTCTCTCTCTCTCTCTCTCTCTCTCTCTCTCTATATATATATATATATATATATATATATATATATATATATATATATATAGAGATATATAGAGAGAGAGAGAGAGAGAGAGAGAGAGAGATAGATATAGATAGATAGATAGATAGATAGACAGACAGACAGACAGACAGATAGACAGATAGACAGATAGATAGATAGATAGATAGATATAAACTAATAAATTCCAAGGATTAGTAACCAAGCACCATTCCAGCAACTTACAGAGCAGCTTGGTGTTGCAATAAACTGAAGGTTCATTTTGAGAAGCATTTATTATTCCCCATTCACCCACTCAAGCACATACTGTTAGGCAGAATTATCTACCACTGCAGATATGAATGCTTATCTCCCCCTATTTCTTCAATGTAAGACATTAGAGCAAGCTTTGTTTATAATTGAATATTTCTTGCAGTCATTGCAACACCAAGCTGCTCTGTAAGTTGCTGGAATGGTGCTTGGTTATTTATCCTTGGAATTTATTAGTTTATTGTAATTTAGTCCCTTGCGGATTCATTCCAAGAACTGGCCCTCAGCACTTGTGTCTTAAGGGGTTATCTTTTTATATTTTCTACTTTTCACCAGAAAATGTAGCTTGTTTTGCTCTTTCATGATTTTCTTTTGCTTTTTAGGTTGCACCTTTAGTTGGTTTTTTGAAAACTCAACAAAATACTACGGTATTGCACACCAGCCTTTTTCTGGGATAGCATTCTTCTTAACATCGAAAAGGCAAAGGAGTCAAAATATTACTTTCCGCGGTTACTAACGAGAAACAATCAGACCAGGAGTTACATGTTAGTGAGTTTCCTCCCCGTTGGAGATTATTTCCTCCCATTCCTTCGGTCTAAGACATAAGAGCAAACTTTGTTTTATATATATATATATATATATATATATATATATGTGTGTGTGTGTGTGTGTGTGTGTGTGTTGGCCAAAAAAAAAAAAAAACCAAACGAAGAATTAGAATCTCCACACGCAAAAAGAAGTGACGCGCAGATAGAAAGAAAGAAACGTATTTTCTGCATGTGTGTGTCTATATATATAAGAAGCAGAACAAAACTTTGCGCACAAAACAACAACATATCTTTGTTGCCTTGTGCGCGCAATGTTTTGTTCTGCTTCTTGCTGTGGAGAGGTGCCCTGCCCCTTTGTAGAAATGAATATAGGCCACATATTGTACAATATAACAACAACAAAGAGGCAATTAGCCTTTTAGTCACTCATGAGATGAAGACATGTAACAGCAGAATGAAAAAGCACAGAGAGAGAGAGAGAGAGAACTAAAATCCCAGATAGAGAACTAAAATCCCATCCTCACCACCTGACGGCAAGCACAGAAAGTAGACAGCACTACCAGTTGCGGACGATTTGAGCCGTTCTCACTTCTGAGAATATGCGTTGACAATTGTTTTTACAACGTCCTACTGAGCTATCAGCCCACTCTCTTCCCCTCATGTCACCCCAATTCCGCATCCCGTCTCTCTCCACTCTGCAACTGCCAGTCCCTTCTCTACCCCTCACCCCCAGATGCCCCCCCCCCCCCCCCCCCCCCCCCCCCACCCATCGTGTTACCCCCTCACCCTCTTCATCTCCCACTACCAATCTTCCTGACTTATTCTTTTGCTGCCCCGATGCAGCAGCCTGAAATGTCCTGGCCTAGATTACCGCTGTTCTCTGCCAATTAAGCAATGACCACATTTGCACATCTCTTTGTGAAAAGGTCATTTCAGAATCCTATTTCTTGTTCACAGGTTTATTTGTTTATTTTTTTCTTTTTTCTTTTTTTTTTTTTTTTTTTTTTTTCCTATAGGTCATTTGCGTATTCAGAACTTCTGTCATCAGTGTGATGTAATATATGACGCAAATACATTGATCTTATTGCACTTCACACTGTGAAATTCGGTCTTATATCTTTATCTATCCCTGCTAAGAAGAAATTGCATTAAATTGATTGATTCTGACAAATTGTAACTTGATATTTCTAATATTGTTTTTATATAACATCAAATTACATGTATTTTATCAGAGTATGAAAAAATAAGCGATGCAGACAATTTTACTCACGTTCGGAACGATTCTGTGACATCTTCACGCATGGGACGTCAGGAAAGGTCTGAACAATAATTTTCATCCTGATAAAAGTAAAAGTGATTTTGCTCGTGCTTGTTGAGAAAAGATTCCAAAGGAGAGACACGCACATACGCGCGGGCGCGTGCACACACACACACACACACACACACACACACACACACACACACACACACACACACACACACACACAAACACACACACACACACACACACACACACACACACACACACACACACACACACAAGCGCGCGGGGCGCGTGCGGATTTGATGTTATACATTGCTGTTAAATTTCATAAACGTCACGACTCTACAGGTGCTTTGGCGATATTACTTTAAATCTACTAAGTTATTTTTCTGTATTCTTAACCATAAAATCATTTGACATGTCTGTCTGTCTGTCTGTCTGTCTGTCTCTCTCTCTCTCTCTCTCTCTCTCTCTCTCTCTCTCTTTCTCCAGTCACACACACACACACACACACACACACACACACACACACACACACACACACACACACACACACACACACACACACACACACACACACACACACACACACACACACACACGTGCGCGCGCGTACACGCACACACACGCATGCACAGTCTACGACGCATCATGACATGAAAATCGCCGCATCTTCCCCTCTCCCCTTTCATGCCGCCCACGATCACGCTCACGTTTTCGATGTCCTCGCGACGTCAAACCTCAAACAATTATCCAGCCATCGAACTGGGCAGCGCCAACCAAGCTGTCAACAAGACAGACAGGAAAGTCTACCGTTGACACCGGCACGACACCAAACCGCCACCGCCATCACCACCACCACTACCACCACTACCACTACCACCACCACCACCACCATCATCATCATCATCATCATCACCACCACCACCACCCACCACACCACTACCATCACATCATCATCATCATCATCTTCAGCATCATCATCATCATCATCATCATCATTACCACCACCATCGTCATCATCATCATCATCATCATACATCATCATCATCATCATCATCATCATCATCATCATCATCATCATCATCATCATTATCATCATCATCAACATCATCACCACCACCACCACCACATCATCGTCGTCATCATCATCATCATCATCATCATCACCACCACCACCACCCTCCACCAAACGACTCTTCATCTGCCCACTCCTCCCCGACCTCCAGTCTCCTTAGTTCCCCCCCCCCCCCCCCCTCCTCCCCTAACTCTTCCTCCCATCATATGCTCCTCCAGCCCTCTCTTCCCCCATCCCCACCCTGATTCACCCCTACCCCCCTCCCCCCTCTCTCTCCCAGCCGTCATGAATCTCTCAATGACAAGACAGGGACTCAGCAGTCCGCCTCCCAGTTGCTATGGAAACAAATGGAAGCCACCGCTTGCTGACGTCAGAAGTGCCAGGAGGCAGCAGCCTCGGGAGACCAATTTCTATAAGGGATGGAGGGGAGGGGGAGAGGGTGGGGGTGGGAGCAAAGAGGTAGGGGCAGGGATGGGGTAAAGGGGTGGGAAGAACAGATTGGAAAGGGAAGGGTGGCGAGTGAGAGGCTAGTGAGTGTGTAGTGACGGATGGTCAAGGGAGATTCGAGAGAAACAGACTAACGACGCAGACGCGCGCGCGCTCATATGCAGACCGACATGCGCTTGGGGCCCCGTTCTTTCTTTCTATAAAGCACAAACACACATACGTATTCAGGCATGCAAACACGTACACACACAAGCATAAACACACATACGCAAACATATAAAGCAGCAGACATTCTCGCATACGAATGCGTATGCACGCACACATGCACACATTTAGGCAAACACACATACACGGACATACAGACGTAGCAGACAGATGGACACACACAGACACACAAACGCACACTTTATAGGCTACCCACACCCTACCTGGACTTCATCATTTTCTTTTTGTATCCACTGTGGCCCTTTTCTTTCGTTTTTTTTTTTTTTTTCTTTTAGAGGTTTTTTTTTTTCTCTCTCTGTGTGTGTGTGTGTGTGTGTGTGTGTGTGTGTGTGTGTGTGTGTGTGTGTGTGTGTGTGTGTGTGTGTGTGTATCTCTGTGTGTGTCTGTCTGTGTGTCTGTCTGTCTGTCTGTCTGTCTGTGAATGTGTCAAAAAAAATCCTGGCAAGTAAAGCAAGTTTTCGTTCTGCACAAGTGTCTTTTTTAAAATTAGTTTTTAGTTAATTATGTGCACTGTACATTTTGGATCAACACCAGTTAGAAACACAGTCAAAGAATTCATTACAGCAAGACGCGGGTCATTTTTGTGGTCTTCGATTTCGTTAATGACTGAAAGACAACTGTTGACGCCGTACATGGCGGAGAGATAACTCGAGCGTGTTCCTATATGTCGCCGAACTTCCCACCTGTCTTCTGCTTCAATCCAGGTGCTTTTCATCCGCTGACTTTGGGAGTACAGCACCTCGTAATCTGGGGCGTTGCTTGCCAACCTCAGCAGCAGCAGCAGTTCGAGGATAAGAAATCAGACCTGTTCATCTACCATTTGGAGAACGTGGCTAGTGCATGGGAAAAGCAAGACTGGGCAAAATTAGAAAGGATTTCCGTTTCCACCTCTCGCTCTTCAAAGAGAGCATGTGTCTTGTTTGTATTGAAGATCAGATTAATCTCAAAGAGACGGAAGTTGATTCATCTGTGGGCTTTTCTTAACACACACATACACAAATACACTCGAACACGCAGACTCAAGACTCAAGATGGTTTATTCATATTAGGCCTCAGCCCATTCATATTAGGCCTCAGCCCATCATGTGAACATTAACTGAATGAGGATATACAACAGAATCAAACTGATACTAATGATGATATATTAATGTAATCATGTAGACTTCAGTCAGTCATTACACCTCTTAGTTTAAATCCTTTATACAGAAACAAAGAAAGGTTACGTACATCTTCGGGTATAGTCGATGACATCAACAGACTCAATTTAAACAATGAAGGATGTCTATATATTTGGGCTTAATTAACGTTTCACGTATATGCCTGAGTGCTGGGCAACAGAGAACAAAATGCACCTCATTTTCTTGGCTCTCAGTGCATAATGGACAACTGAAGTCATTAGACATACACATTTTATACCGATATCGATGTACTGCCAGCTCTCAAAATCCCCAGCCTAAATCTAGTGGTAATATATTTCAGATGCTTATCAATATCAAAATGTAAGTAAGGTTTTAAACTGTGATCACTGCAAAAAGTTCTATACAAGGTGAATCTATCACTAGTTTGGATATGATCGGACCAGGTTTGCCACCGACAGTCAATAAGCCTTTGTCGGAAGCAACATATAAAATCATGAACACTGCCGACACCTTGACTGGCCCAAACAAAACCAAATCCATATTTAAACAAGCATAAGCGCGAACATTTGTGGCCCAGTTTTTCTTACCTCTTGCATCCAGATCATACAACATATCATACGCGCTTTACGTGGAATCCTGTAACTCTCCATTTGGATCAACTTAAGCCAGTAACGAATACACTGAACAGCAGAATATATATATAATGGATATCGATTCGTTTCACCATAAATAAGATCATTCGGTGTTCGCCTGTCCACCCCTAAAATTTTCTTCAAAGCAAATAAATGGACTGATTCACAGTGAATAACGGCATTATCTAGACCCCACAATTCAGAGCCATACTGCACAATTGGCTGTATCTGAGAATCAAACAGTTTCATGAACAAATTAAAAGAATTGTTATTTAACACATACAACCTTTTCAGAAGATAAATAAGAACACTTTTAGCTCTGCTGCTTGCAAGGTCTTTGCATGCAGCGGTAAAACTCAAGCGCGTGGAGAAGAATATTCCTAAGTATTTATACACATTTACTACAGGCAAAGTCACGCCATTATATAGCCATCTTTCTCTCACACACTCAAAAGCCACCCTTCCCTAAATACTAAAATATTGCTCTTAATCATATTAACTTTAAGCTGAAGAGATGTTGCGGCACGCTGTAAACTATTCAATTGAGTCTGCAAACCTGTAACTGTTTCAGCCATCAAAACGACATCGTCGGCCAACAACAGAATAAACAATTCAAATGCATCTAGCGAAAATCGAGCACCATGTCTTCCATTGTTAATTACTTCAACCGCTAATTCATTAATGAAAAGAGAGAACAGAACAGGACTGCACGCATCTCCCTGTCTTAAACCAGATGTGCAGGCAATGTAATCTGTTGTCATAGAACCACATCGAACTCTAGCTTTAACATCATTGTACATGCTCTTAATGCACTTAAATAATTTACCTTTTATACCATTTTTAAAGAGAACTGGCCAGAGAAGATTTCGATTAATCGTGTCAAATGCTTTTTCGAAATCAATAAATGCAACATAAAATTTCCGGTTGTAACAAAACTGTTTCTGAATGAGAGCTAGTAAAGAAAACATGTGGGTCGACTGTTGAGTATCCTCTCTTAAATCCGGCTTGACACTCACCTGTGATGTTGTTTTTTCTTCACCCATTCTTGCAATCTGTTATTTATTACTATACTATAAATACTTTACCGCCAACATCGCGCTCAAAGAAATCCCTCTATAATTGTTTGGATTATTGATATCACCTTTCTTGAAAATAGGTTGAATAACAGATTCAGACCAGCTGTCAGGGAATTCACCGTTATCAAACAATTTGTTAAATAATTTGAAAAAAAAAATACTACTTGATCGTTTGAATTCTTATAAAACTCTGCAATAATACCATCAGGACCAGCTGCTTTACGGTTTTTCAGTTTTCTAAAAGCAAGCAAAATTTCTTCTTTAGAAATTGGACGATTCATGTAGCCTTTCGTTTCATCCTCTACTGAGTCCTCATTTACCATATTGTCAGTATCCGTATCCAGCAATGCTTTAAAATGTTAAAACCAGGAATCAATAGATATATTATTTCTAGGCTGTTTTCTTTTGAAAGATGCAATATGGAGAACATCCCAAAATTCTCTTTGATTTTCCACTGATAATATAAGTTTGTCTAACAATGTTTGGTTGAACTGTTTTCTCTTCCGCTTTAATAAATTTTTGTACTCACGTCTAGCAATAACATATTCATCTTTCTTTTTAGTTACTGAATCTACTTTCTCTTGAGATTTCACTGCACGACGAAATACCACAATAATCTTCTAGTGTTTCTTTTACAAAGTTTACATTCTAAATCGAACCATTTACCTGAAGTTCCATTGTTATTAAATGATGTTCGTTTTTTCATGGATTCAGCACTCTCTCTGATACAATCATTAAAAAACTTCAAAGCACCATTCACGTTAACGTCAAGTAAATCAATCGCAAGACCTATTTTGGTGTGAATTTCTCCACTGCATAAAGTACTGACATATATATCTGCACACTTCTCATCCCCACACAAATTTGTGCATGACATAATCCTCATCTTGCACACCGAGATCAGGAGATTGCACCTTCGGAAAAAAAACACATGCTGTCACTGGCAAATGGTCAGAATCAATACGATCAACAACTGATAATTCACAATAGTCATACAATATCATAAAAAGTTTACGTGAAAAAACGAAATAGTCTGTGACACTGCTTCCAGAATCGGATATAAATGTGTAGCAACCTTCATAGTCGCCTTTGCACATGCCATTCAAAATGCACAGATCTAATGCAGTGCACATATATTCAACAATGATTTCCCATAATTGTTCAGAGTATGGTCATTTGATCGTCGAGTCAACCAAGAGACAAATTATTGAATTGTGGATGAAAATCATTTTCTTCAGAGTAATCATGAGAGATATGAGACGTTCTACTGTTCAAATCACCATTTAAAATAACATGCACGTCATTCTGCAAAAGAAAGTCAGTTAAACATTCTTCAAGCATACTTATTCCATGTCAATATCAAAATGAGTGTAGAAAGGAGATCCCTCTGGAGGTATATATGTACAAACATACAAAATATCTTTATCTAACCCAAATAACTCTTTATCAATCAAAAAGATGCAGCAATTGATATGGTCCATATCGATACTTTTGATATAAGGAAGAAGATCATTTCTTATTAAACAAACAAGTCCTCCAGACCGTCTACCATGTTTCGTGAATTTTACAGCAGGTTTACAAAACAATTTGTATCCGGTAAATATGTCAAACCGACATTCCTCAACGAATGTCTCAACTAAACAAACAAAATCAAATTCACAAACAAAAGAAACGAAACTAGAATCACATAATTTTGATAACAATCCATTTACGTTCCACAGCAAGAAAGAGAAACGATTTCGTTTTGCAAGCAGCGAATGCTGCATGTGCTTGCTCACTCTGTCATCTGATGGCACGACCTTACTGTCCTGGTCAACACCGCGGCGCTCAAGTGTGTCAATGACAGATGGGTCAGGTGAACGCACCAATGGTGCTCGGGGAATTTTGTTCCCTCTCTTGCTGCTTTCAGAGGAAAAAAAAGTACATCTGTAAAATGGCCGGCCAATGTCCTATCTAGACTTCGCGCAAACTGTCCCCATCACCAGGAAGTACTTCTTGCCATCTATAAGCAGGTGGTCAAAAACCATTGTGGCTCTCTTCCCATCGCTTCTGGCTTTTTTCAGATGGGGTGACAGTTTGCGCCTGATTTCCCTCACACGGAATGAGAAGTCCTCCCCAACAAAAACATTGGTTCCTTGCAGCTTCTTTTTTACTTTAAGGATTTGAACTTTGTTTTTGTAAAAGGAGCACCTCGCAATGATTGGGGATTCCTGTCTGCCATTCAAGCGGTGAACTCTGTCAAATTCTATATCAGTTGTTATATCCAACTTATTAGTAATGACACCACGTAGTTTGGCTTCACACTCTTCACTGGACTCGTTTTGATCCCTGGGTATTCCATAAAATATGAGATTGTTTCGTTTAGATCTGCCCTCAAGGTTGTCAGTCTTTTTTTCCAACTGTTCTACACGAGAGAGCAGATCAGAGTTTTCCTTTGACAAATTCAGATTTTCCTGTTCAAGGTTTTTAACTTTATCTTTTAAGTTCGTCAAATTGTTTTGCAAGTCAACATATTGTTCTCTCAGCCCTCTCACACACCGTTCCACCTCATCAAGCTTACTGTTTGTTTCGGCGTTCTGGACTTTCATAGACTGCAACATGTCCATAACATCAGTAAGGGGGTATGATGCCGGGAAGGAGGAGGTGTAGACTGCCCACTGCCCTGAGATGTCGCGGTCCTGTCCAGGCTCGTCCGTCCACTGCTGTCCAGTCGTGACTGCCTCAGGCTGTCCTTGGGTCCGGGGTTCTGCTCGACGTCTCCGCACCTCAAAAGCAAACTGCCCCAGAACAGCAGGGTGAGGAGCAGGCCAAGGGTGACACCGTCTAGTCTGCTCCGAGGTGTCAACATGGCGACTCGAGCGGCTTTCTTCTCCATGGCCCTCTTCAACATAAAATATGAAGACTGGCAAGAAGGAGCCGCATGTCGCTCGGAAAGCGAGAGGGGTCGATGGCATGGTTCAGGAGAAGGCTGCTGGTGAAATATGGCGACTTGGATCAGCTTCTTTCTTCTTCAATCGGCCATAATTAGCAGAGCGACATGACATGCGACTTGCACGCTCCACTGTCAGGTCACGACCCCGAGAGAGAGAGAGAAAGAGAGAGAGAGAGAGCAGGGGTGAGGGAATGAGAGAGAGGGGGAGGGAGGGAGAGAGAGAGAGAGACAGAGACAGAGAGAGAGTGAGAGAGAGAGAAAACACAGAAACAAGGACAGACAGACAGACAGCAGACAGATTGAGAAGCATAGAGATAGACAGATACAGAATCTGTCTGAGGAAACTCCAAGAACCCCAAGTTCACCACACCTGATGTCTGGTCTGCATGCTGGCGAGCGAACAGGAAGTCTGTTAACCTGTAACTAGGTGTGACTGGTTCAAAAATGATGCTGTTTATTCATGTCAAACCGAAAAGGCTCTTTTTTTTCAAAATAAAAGCAGTTACAGGCGAAGTGTGAAATTCTTATATGCATAAAGCTACCAAAGCGACTGTTAATTTCCTGTCTCACGACACAAGTATAGATAAACCAGAAAAACACTACAATCAACACAAGACAAATGGCATACAGTAAACGGACACCTCCACCGCAGCCAGGAGTGCCCCTGCACGTCATGCTGCCTGTCGCCCTGACTGCCTGGCCCACGTCACTGAGCTGACTGAAGTGAGGAGCAAACGTCACTGGACAGACTGAAGTGAGGGGCCCACGTCACTAGCAGATGGAAAGGAGGGGATGACGTCACTGGACAGACTGAAGTGGGGAGCCCACGTCACTGGACAGACTGAAGTGAGGCGCCACGTCACTAGCATATGGAAAGGAGGGGCTGACGTCACTGGACAGACTGAAGTGAGGGGCCCACGTCATTAGCACACGGAAAGGAGGGGCTGACGTCACTGGGCAGACTGAAGTGAGGAGCCCACGTCACTGAGCAGACTGTAGTGAGGACCCACGTCACTGGACAGACTGAAGTGAGGGGCCCACGTCACTGGACAGACTGAAGTGAGAGCCCACGTCACTGGACAGACAGAAGTGAGGAGCCCACGTCACTGAGCAGACTGAAGTGAGGGGCCCACGTCACTGAGCAGACTGAAGTGAAGGGTGGGGCCCATGTCACTGAGCACACTGAAGTGAGGGGCCCACGTCACTGAGGAGACTGAAGAGAGGAGCCCACGTCACTGAGCAGACTGAAGTGAGGAGCCCACGTCACTGAGCAGACTGAAGTGAGGGACCCACGACACTGAGCAGACTGAAGTGAGGGACTCATGACACTGAGCAGACTGAAGTGAAGGGCCACGTCACTGAGCAGACTGAAGTGAGGAGTCCAGGACACTGAGCAGACTGAAGTGAGGGACCCACGTCACTGGATGGACTGAAGTGTTGGGCCCACGTCACTGGATGGACTGAAGTGAGGGACCCACGTCACTGGATGGACTGAAGTGAGGGGCCCTAGTCATTAGCAGACGGAAATGAGGGTCTGATGTTATTGGGCAGACTGAAGTGAGAGACCCACGTCACTGAGCAGACTGAAGTGAGAGGCCCACGTCACTGAGCAGACTGAAGTGAGAGGCCCACGTCACTGAGCAGACAAATGAGTGGCGCATGGCACTGAGCAGACTGAAGTGAGGTGCACAGGTCACTGTGCAGACTGAAGTGAGAGGCCACGTCACTGAGCAGACTGAAGTGAGAGCCCACGTCACGAGCAGACAAATGAGTGGCGCACGGCACTGAGCAGACTGAAGTGGCGCACAGGTCACTGTGCAGACTGAAGAGAGGAGCCCACGTCACTGAGTAGACTGAAGTGACGGGCCCACGTCACTGAGTAGACTGAAGTGAGGGGCCCACGTCACTGTGCAGACTGAAGTCAGGAGCCCACGTCACTGAGCAGACTGAAGTGAGGAGCCCACGTCACTGAGCAGACTGAAGTGAGGAGCCCACGTCACTGAGCTGACTGAAGTGAGGAGCCCACGTCACTGAACAGACTGAAGTGAGGGGCCCAAGTCACCGAGCAGACTGAAGTGAGGTTCCCACTTCACTCAGCAGTATGAAGTGATGGGCCCACGTCACTGAACAGACTGAAGTGAGGGACCCACGACACTGAGCAGACTGAAGTGAGGCCCACGTCACTGAGCAGACTGAAGTGAGGGACCCATGGCACTGAGCAGAATTAAGAGAGAGGGGGGGCCCATGTCACTGAACAGACTGAAGTGAGGGGCCCACGACACTGAGCAGCCTGAAGTGAGGGGCCCAGCCACTGAGGAGACTGAAGTGAGGGGCCTACGTCGCTGAGCAGACTGAAGTGAGGGACCCACGTCGCTGAGCAGACTGAAGTGAGGGGCTGACATCACTAGCAGATGGAAATGAGGGACCCATGTCACTGGGCAGACTGAAGTGAGGGGCCCACGTCCCTAGCAGACTGAAGTGAGGGGCCCGCGTCACTAACAGACTGAAGTGAGGGGCCTGTGTCATTGAGCAGACTGAAATGAGGGACCCACGTCACTGAGCAGACTGAAATGAGGGGAGAGGCCCACGTCACTAAGCAGAGTGAAGTGAGGGGCCCACGTCACTGAGCAGAGTGAAGTGAGGGGCCCACGTCACTGAGCAGAGTGAAGTGAGGGGCCCACGTCACTGAGCAGACTGAAGTGAGGAGCCCACGTCACTGAGCAGACTGAAGTGAGGAGCCCACGTCACTAGCAGACTGAAGTGAGGAGCCCACGTCACTAGCAGACTGAAGTGAGGAGCCTGTGTCATTGAGCAGACTGAGATGAGGGACCCACGTCACTAGCAGACTGAAGTGAGGAGCCTGTGTCATTGAGCAGAGATGAGGGACCCACGTCACTAGCAGACTGAAGTGAGGAGCCTGTGTCATTGAGCAGACTGAGATGAGGGACCCACGTCACTAGCAGACTGAAGTGAGGAGCCTGTGTCATTGAGCAGACTGAGATGAGGGACCCACGTCACTAACAGACTGAAGTGAGGGGCCCATGACACTGAGCAGACTGAAGTGAGGGACCCATGACACTGAGCAGACTGAAGTGAGGGACCCACGTCACTGAGCAGACTGAAGTGAGGGGCCCATGACACTGAGCAGACTGAAGTGAGGGACCCACGTCACTGAGCAGACTGAAGTGAGGGACCCACGTTACTGAGCAGACTGAAGTGAGGGACCCACGTCACTGAGCAGACTGAAGTTATGAACCCACGTCACTGAGCAGACTGAAGTGAAGGGTGGGGCCCATGTCACTGAGCACACTGAAGTGAGGGGCCCACGTCACTGAGGAGACTGAAGTGAGGATCCCACGTCACTGAGCAGACAGAAGTGAGGATCCCACTTCACTGAGCAGACTGAAGTGAGGGGCCCACTCACTGAGCAGACTGAAGTGAGGGGCCCACGTCACTGAACAGACTGAAGTGAGGGGCCCACGTCACTGAGCAGACTGAAGTGAGGGACCCACATCACTGGACAGACTGAAGTGAGGAAGCCACGTCACTGAGCAGACTGAAGTGAGGGGCCTATGTCACTGAGCAGACTGAAGTTATGAACCCACGTCACTGAGCAGACTGAAGTGAAGGGTGGGGCCCATGTCACTGAGCACACTGAAGTGAAGGGTGGGGGCCCATGTCACTGAGCAGACTGAAGTGAGGGGCCCACGTCACTAAGCAGACTGAAGTGACGGGCCCACTTCACTGAGCAGTATGAAGTGAGGGGTTCACGTCACTGAACAGACTGAAGTGAGGGAGCCACGACACTGAACAGACTGAAGTGAGGGGCTTACGTCACTGAGCAGACTTAAGAGAGGGGAGGGGCCCATGTCACTGAGCAGACTGAAGTGAAGGGCCCACGACACTGAGCAGCCTGAAGTGAGGGGCCAAGTCACTGAGGTGACTGAAGTGAGGGCCCACATCGCTGAGGTGACTGAAGTGAGGGACCCACGTCACTAGCAGACTGAAATGAGGGGAGATGCCCACGTCACTAAAGCAGACTGAAGTGAGGGGTACACGACACTGAGCAGACTGAAGTGACGGGCCCAGTCACTGAGGAGACTGAAGTAAGGGGCCCACGTCGCTGAGCAGACTGAATTGAGGGGCCCACGTCAATAGCAGATGGAAAAGAGGGACCCACGTCACTGAGCAGACTGAAGTGAGGGGCCCACGTCACTAGCAGACTGAAGTGAGGGGGCTGTGTCATTGAGCAGACTGAAATGAGGGGCCCACGTCACTGGGCAGACTGAATTGAGGGGCTGACATCACTAGCAGACTGAAGTGAGGGGCCCACGTCACTGAGCAGACTGAAGTGAGGAGCCCACGTCAATGAGCAGACTGAAGTGAGGAGCCCACGTCACTGAGCAGACTGAAGTGAGGAGCCTACGACACTGAGCAGACTGAAGTGAGGGGCCTACGTCACTAGCAGACGGAAATGAGGGGCTGACGTCACTGGGCAGACTGAAGTGAGGGGCCCACGTCACTGAGCAGACTGAAGTGAGGAGCCCACGTCACTGGGCAGACTGAAGTGAGGGGCTGACGTCACTGGGCAGACTGAAGAGAGGGGCCCACATCACTGGGAATACTTAAGTGAGGGGCCTACGTCACTAGCAGATGGAAATGAGGGGCTGACTTCACTGGGCAGACTGAAGTGAGGAGCCCACGTCACTGGGCACACTGTTGCTGACTGGAAAGTTGCGAACATAGCACGTAACAACATACACACACTGGACATCTTGTGACACCTTACCCGCCGCGCATGACTATGGAAATAGAGTTGTGGCCATTCCGTACTGACCACGCGTCCGTTACGATATCCAAACGACCCACTTGTCATAAGGCAATAAGACACAGTAAATGTGTACATGCCCCTGCCGAACAAACAAACAAAAAATTCTGATTGAATCTTATGACTGACAAGCCGAACACCGTTATCTGTTTAAGGTGGTATGCATCTGAGACTGATATGCAATGAACTCCATGGCATGACTTGCGGTGTAAATGAGGTGCACAGACAATGATGGCTATGGGATGACATGAAAAGGTGTGTAATTAAAGCTGACACACAATACCATCTGCAATATGAGGTGAACAGGGATGTACCTGAGGCTGATATACAATACCATCTGTAATATGAGGTGAACAGGAATACCCTTGAGACTGATATATATACCATCTGCAATATGAGGTGAACAGGAATGTACCAGCGGCTAACATACAATACCATCTGCAATCTGCATTCCTGAACAGGAATGTACCAGAGGCTGACATACAATACAATCTGCAATATGATGTGAACAGGAATGTACCAGAGGCTGACATGCAGTTCTATCCACGTATGACGTGTGACGTAGTGTCAGAGGGTGACTTGCAGTGCTATCCAGGTATGACGTGTAACGTAGTGTGACAGGGTGACTTGCAGTGCTATCCAGTATGACGTGTGATATAGTGTCACTGAGGCTGACTTTCAGTCCTATCCAGGATATGACGTCTGACGCAGTGTGACAGGGTGACTTGCAGTGCTATCCACGTATGACGTGTGACGTACTGTGACAGGCTGACTTGCAGTGCTGTCCAGGGTATGACGTGTGACGTAGTGTGACTGAGGCTGACTTGCAGTGCTATTTAGGTATGACGTGTGACGTAGTATGACTGGGAGACTTGCAGTGCTATCCAGGTATGACGCGTGACGTAGTGTGACTGAGGCTGACTTGCAGTGCTATCCAGGTATGACGTGTGACGTAATGTGACTGGGTGACTTGCGGTGCTATCCCGGTATGACGTGTGACGTAGTGTGACAGGCTGACTTGCAGTGCTATCTAGGGTATGACGTGTGACCTTTGTGTGACAGACTGACTTGCAGTGCTATCCAGGTATAACGTGTGAGATAGTGTACCTGAAGCTGACTTGCCGTGCTATCCAGGTATGACGTGTGACGTAGTGTGACAGCATGACTTGCAGTGCTATCCAGGGTATGACGTGTGGCGTTGTGTGACAGGCTGACTTGCAGTGCTATCCAGGTATGACGTGTGATATAGTGTGACTGAGGCTGACTTGCAGTGCTATCCAGGTATGACGTGTGACGTAGTGTGACAGGGTGACTTGCAGTGCTAAACAGGTATGACGTGTGACGTAGTGTCACTGAGCCTAACTTGCAGTGCTATCCACGTATGACGTGTGACGTGGTGTGACACGGTGACTTGCAGTGCTATCCACGTATGACGTGTGACATGGTGTGACTGAGGTTAACTTGCAGTGCTATCCACGTATGACGTGTGACGTAGTGTGACAGCGTGACTTGCAGTGCTATTCAGGTGTGACACATTGACGTAGTGTGACTGAGGCCGATTTGCAGTGCTATCCATGTATGACGTGTGACGTAGTGTGATAGGGTGATTTCCAGTCCTATCCAGGGTATATGACGTGTGACGTAGTGTGACAGGGTGACTTGCAGTGCTATCCAGGGTATGACGTGTGACGTAGTGTGACAGGCTGACTTGCAGTGGTATGACGTGTTACTTACTGTGACTGAGGCTGACTTGCAGTGCTATTCAGGTATGACGTGTGACATAGTGTGACAAGCTGACTTGCAGTGCTATCCATGTATGACGTGTGACGTAGTAGTGTGACATGGTGACTTGCAGTGCTATCCAGGAATGACATGTGACGTAATGTGACTGAGGCTAACTTGCAGTGCTATCCAGGGTATGACATGTGACGTAGTGTGATTGAGGCTAACTCGCAGTGCTATCCAGGGTATGATGTGTGACGAAGTGTCACAGGCTGACCTGCAGTGCTATCCAGGTGACGTGTGATATAGTGTCACAGGGTGACTTGCAGTGCTATCCAGGTATGACGTGTGACGTAGTGTGATAGCGTGACTTGCAATGCTATCCAGGTATGACGTGTGATGTAGTGTGACTGAGGCTGACATGCAGCGCTATCCAGGGTATGACGGGTGGCGTAGTGTGAGAAGGTGAATTGCAGTGCTATCAAGGTATGACGTGTGACGTAGTGTGACTCAGGCAGACTTGCAATGCTATCCAGGTATGACATGTGACGTAGTGTGACAGGCTGACTTGCAATGCTATCCAGGGTATGACGTGTCACGAAGTGTGACAGGGAGACTTGCCTGCTATCCAGGTATGACGTGTGACGTAGTGTGACTGAGGCTGACTGACTTGCAGTGCTATCCAGGTATGACGTGTGACGTAGTGTGACTGAGGAGGCTGACTTGCAGTCCTATCCAGGTATGACGTGTGACTTAGTGTGACAGTGTGACTTGCGGTGCTACCCAGGTATGACGTGTGACGTAGTGTGACAGGGTGACTTGCAGTGCTATCCAGGTATGACGTGTGATATAGTGGACAGCGTGATATACAGTTCTCTTCAGGTATTACGTGTAACGTTGTGTAACAGGGTGACTTGCAGTGCTATCCAGGTATCACGTGTGACGTAGTGTGAATGAGGCTAAACTTGCAGTGCTATCCAGGTATGCCCGTGTGACGTAGTGTCACTGAAGCTAACTTCCAGTGCTATCCAGGGTATGATGTGTGACGTAGTGTGACAGGGTGAACTGCAGTGCTATCCAGGTATTACGTGTGACGTAGTGTGACTGAGGCTGACTTGCAGTACTGTCCAGGTATGACGTGTGACGTAGTGCGACAGGGTGATTTGTAGAGCTATCCAGGTATGACGTATGACGTAGTGTGACTGAGGCTGACCTGCAGTGCTAATCAGATATGACGTGTGACGTAGTGTGACTGAGGCTAACTTGCAGTGCTATCCAGGGTATGACGTGTGACGTAGTGTGACAGGGTGACTTGCAGTGCTATCCAGGTATGACGTGTGACGTAGTGTGACAGGCTGACTTCCAGTGCTATCCAGGTATGACGTGTGATGAAGTGTGACTGAGGGCTACTTGCACTGTTATCCAGGGTATGACGTGTGGCGTAGTGTTACTGAGGTTGACGTGCAGTGCTATCCAGGGTATGACGTGTGACGTAGTGTGACAGGCTGACTTGCAATGCTATCTAGGTATGACGTGTGACGTAGTGTGACTGAGGCTGACTTACAATGCTATCCAGGGTATGACGTGTGATGAAGTGTGACAGGGTGACTTGCAGTGCTATCTAGGTATGACGTGTGATGAAGTGTCACAGGCTGACTTGCAGTGCTATCCAAGTATGACGTGTGACGTAGTGTGACATGGTGACTTGCAATACTATCCAGGTATGATGTGTGATGCAGTGTGACAGCGTGACTTGCAGTTCTATCCAGGTATGACGTGTGACGTTGTGTAAAAGG
>JADBJO010000286.1:775000-782500 GCA_016801955.1 Conus betulinus
GGTAGGGGTACTGTGTAGTTGTGGAGGATGTAGTGGAGGAGGTAGTGGAGGAGGTAGGAGTACTGGTGGTGTGTGGAGGAGGTAGTGGAGGAGGTAGGGAGTAGTGGTGGTGGTGGTGGGTAGTGGAGGAGGTAGTAGAAGTACTGGTGGTGGTGGTGGGAGGTAGTGGAGGAGGTAGGGGTACTGGTGCTGGTGGAGGAGGTAGTGGAGGAGGTAGGAGTACTGGTGCTGGTGGAGGAGGTAGTGGAGGAGGTAGGGAGTACTGGTGGTGGTGGAGGAGGTAGTGGAGGAGGTAGGAGTACTGGTGGTGTGGAGGAGGTAGTGGAGGAGGTAGGGGTACTGGTGCTGGAGGAGGAGGTAGTGGAGGAGTAGGAGTACTGGTCGTAGTGGTGGAGGAGGTAGTGGATGAGGTAGGAGTACTGGTGCTAGTGGAGGAGGTAGTGGATGAGGTAGGAGCACTGGTACTAGTGGAGGAGGTAGGGGTACTGGTGGTGGTGGAGGAGGTAGTGGGAGGGAGTAGGGGGTACTGGTGTAGTGGAGGGATGTGGCTTTAAAATGTCAGTCTGGGGCCCATGTAAATTTCAACGAGTTACACCATCCTTTACCTTCACCAGTGGTTGACTTTGGCCATGCGTTACAGTGATGACGTAACCTGGAGTTGTTGGCTGGTTTGTTGTTAAGGCGCTAATGCTTAAAGGACCAAAGTAAAGGACCAAAGAGTGTTTGCCTTATCGTCGTGCACAATGCCACCCAGCCACTCCTAACCCCTCATCCTCACCTCCACTTCCAAACCCCTCCATTCCCGTACATAAATTTGCGCCGACATGTTTCATGTGAAATACATTTAAAGAATAAAATATCAACACTCCCTTCTCACTGTCACACAGTGATCTCCAGAGTTGTGTATTTCATACGCCATTACTTGGCCAAGCGTAAACTCAAACGGTCAGCGCCCATGTCTCCCACCCACCCACCCTCCTTCACACTCTCTCTCTCTCTCTCTCTCTCTCTCTTGAATGGCTGAAAAGGAGGGTGGGGATCTCAGTGAGGTAAAACAAAAGCGATGCTGTCAAAGGATCTGGGCATCATCAGCGTTGCCGTGAATGAGTAGTGCTGGTGGCAGTTCTCTCTCATTTCTCTCTTCCCTCCACTATGACAGTGTGGGGGTGATGCTGATTCATTTCTCCTTCCCCGCCATTCACTCTGATTTCTTCTCACTAGCGAGCGAGTTTAGGATTCCTTCACGTGTCTGTGTCTGTGTTTGTCAGTCCGTCTGCTGGCAAGACTGCGGAGAAAGGACTGCACTGATTCCAACCAAACCTGATGAGACGATGACATAGGGTCCCAGCTCAAATCCGATATACTTTGGATCTGTCGTGAAGGCCATGATTAAGGGACAGGACAGATTTATTATCTGTCTGTCTGTCTGTCTGTCTGTCTGTCTGTCTGTTCTGTTTATCTATCTATCTATCTGTCTATCTATATATCTACGTGTCTGTCTGTGTGTGTGTGTGTGTGTGTGTGTGTGTGTGTGTGTGTGTGTGTGTGTGTGTGTGTGTGTGTGTGTGTGTGTGTGTGTGTGTTTGATTTTTCAGCCTTCACAATAGCAGTAAATTTGACCTGACATAGTAATTACTCACATTGCGAAGTGTGGGCATTGACGAGCTGCCTTTAAAACAAAAATCATAAACGTGGTCCAAAAGCAACGCTCTTTACGGCTTCAGTTGGGAAAGCGCGTTTTTAAAGGCTGTAGTTAAAAAACGCGCACTCACGCGCTTATGGGACACCCCGCCCCCCGCTTTACCCACATCCTTTCCTGAAGAAGATCAGGAGGCGGAGCCAGGAGCCAGGTCATATTTATCTTGATCTTGGCTCTCTCGCAACGTTCCTTCTCCTTCATTTATTGGAACTGTCGGCGCTCAGTTCTCAAGTAAAATGTCCCGGGCGTCACGAACTCATGTGTTATATTTAGATCGACCGAGCGCGTTCGTCAGTTAAATCATATGACGCAAAATGAATACACGACCTGTCTCATCGACGGTTAAACCGGACAAGAAACATAACTCTATCCTGTTTTCCGACGGTACCTCTAAGCGTAGTTGCCTCCCTTTGTACGCCGACCGCCATGCAGCAAGCTGCCGATCGACTTCGTCTGAGCATTAGTGACGTATCTGAGCAGGAGACTGTGTGTGTGTGTGTGTGTGTGTGTGTGTGTGTGTGTGTGTGTGTGCGTGTGCGCGCGTGTGTGTACATGCGTGCGTGCGCGCGCGGGCGTGTGTGTGTGTGTGTGTGTGTGTGTGTGTGTGTGTGTGTGTGTCTGTGTCTGTCTGTCTGTCTGTCTGTGTAAACGAAGGACAGGGAAAGAGTAAGAGGTGGGAGAAAAGGGGGTGTGGAAGGGGGGGTGGGTGGGTTGAAGCTCCCCTCAGTCTCTTTCCCCTTTTCCGTTCGAGGACAGACAGAGAGAATCCGAATGGTTTATTGTTTCAAGCTTTTTAAGCCCATTCACAATATGGGATAGGGGGTAGGGGAGGCCACTAAAATAATCGGTTGGAAATAAACATGAGTATGAAAAACAGATATGAAAGCTTTTCATGACAAGGAAACCATATCAAGGAAGTATGACAATGTAACGTTTGAACATCACAGTAAGGGTTGTACAGTCACTGAGAGGAAATATGTTTGTCGTTAAGTTACGGTCAAATCTTATCCAGATCAGGATTTCCGTTCTCACCAGCCGGGTTGTGGAGGCGGTCTTCTCTTTGAAACTGCTCCTCATACTGCCCAGATTTTTTTCATTGTTTGCTAAACATGTCATTATTTTGTTAAATTTGGTGTTTTGTCTGTCACTCTTTTGGCACACTGTTTGATCTCCAGTTGAGTTTTCTTCCCAGATATGGAATGTTCGTTGCCAGAAGTATTGAATACACTATCGGCACATTCTCTGCTTTCGTCAGCATCATGATCATAATCACCACCAGTCAATCGCACAGGTATTTCCCACTACCAGCCTATCATTGTGATGTTGTGTCAGTGTGTGTTTTTGTAGACTGGCTTTCTTCTCCACATAATCGCACACATTCTGCCGCATAACAATCACCGACACTGTTGATACCTCCGACAGTGTCCGCTGCAGTCGTGTTTCCATGCTGTACAACAGACTGGGAGAAGTTGCGGGAAAGAGAGTGGAGGGAATAGAACTGCTTGCCTTTTCCTCCTGAACTATAGAACTCCTGTGTGATTCGGCTCTCCTGTCTTGGATCACTTGGGACGGACACTTTCGTCGGTACACAACTGGGTCACGGTGACTGGGTTGTGACGTTTGACGTGAAGAATCGTCAGGCGAAGAACAACAAGTCGTCTGACTCCCTCCGCCTTCATGTTGAAGTAAGACAGGGCCATTTCTGTCAGCAGTGGTGAGGACACTTTCTAACGTGGAAGGAAGACAGGGCCATTTCTGTCAGCATTTACTTTCTAACGTGGAAGGACGTGGAAGGACGACAGGGCCATTTCTGTTAGCAGTGGTGAGGACACTTTCTAACGTGGAAGGACGACAGGGCCATTTCTGTCAGCAGTGGTGAGGACACTTTCCAGCATGGAAGGAAGACAGGGCCATTTCTGTCAGCAGTGGTGAGGACACTTTCCAGCATGGAAGGAAGACAGGGCCATTTCTGTCAGCAGTGGTGAGGACACTTTCCAGCATGGAAGGAAGACAGGGCCATTTCTGTCAGCAGTGGTGAGGACACTTCCAGCATGGGAAGGAAGACAGGGCCATTTCTGTCAGCAGTGGTGAGGAGACTTTCCAGCATGGAAGGAAGACCGTTCATCGGCATACTGGCAACAGTTTAGCTATTTTTGTTGCAAATTTGTGTCCGCTCTTTGAAGTCCTGCTTGCTGGCAGCCAAGCAAGGGGAGGAGAGAGAGAGAGAGAGAGAGAGAGAGAGAGAGAGAGAGAGAGAGAGAGAGAGAGAGAGAGAGAGAGAGAGAGAGAGAGAGAGAGAAGATAAAATTCTTTATTTACGAGGATTATAGATAAGCACTGACTTTTTTTTTTTTTTTTTTTTTTTTTTTTTTGCATTCAGTCCTCGCCCTGAGTAGGGACTACAATATGCAGTGAAATTAAATAATAATGTGAGAAAGCAAACAAGCAAACAAACAAGGCGGTCATGCAATCATAATCATAGTGGAGAGAGAGAGAGAGAGAGAGAGAGAGAGAGAGAGAGAGAGAGAGAGAGAGTTGAAAAAATGCGGATCGAGCTAAGAGTTTGTTTTTTTTTTTTAACTTTTTTTTTAATTTGCATTCCAACATGTATATATACAGGAAGGGCAAGTATGTGCAGAAAGAAAGAAAGAAAGAAAGAAAGAAATCACCCCAAACAATGTGAATTCACAAATTCATGCAAACATTATCAAATGAGAGAGAGAGAGAGAGAGAGAGAGAGAGAGAGAGAGAGAGAGAGAGAGAGAGAGAGAGAGAGAGAGAGAGAGAGAGAGCGGTGGATGCATCAAGAAAAATCATGCTGACAGGGATGTTTTTCACATCATTATGTTCGGCAAAATATTGAAATCAGGCCTCTAATAATGTACAAAAAAGTGTTCATTTACACACCTCGTCTAAATCTATTCGTGCAACTTATTTTTGAAAAGAAAAGAAAAACAAAAGGGTACAAATGTTACACAGTATCCATCAATGGTCTATATGTCAGCCATCTAATCAAAAAATCTGCATGGTTTAATTTCAAATATGTAATATGTTCCTCAATTTTGTATCTAAATTTTGATTTGTTTATAAATACTTGTGTTTGTGGCAGGGGTGTTTATTTTACAAACGTATATGTAATGCTTCGCAAATAGTATTATAAAGTAAAAGACGGTGTCGCCCACAATTGTATTGTCATAGCCAAATAGTACGAGTGCTTCTGTCAAAAGGACATTTTCAGCATTCAAACATTTTTCTTTCATTAAGCCAATGAAAGCATTCCAAAATACTTGTACATGGTGACATTTCCAAAACATATGATCAATGCTATCTTTGGATGTGCTGCAAAAACTAGTTATTACTTTCAACGATTCCAATCTCCTTTAAAACATTTGTGCATAAACACCTGTGTAATATTTTCAGTTGAAACCACTGCAGCCCTACACCACGTATCTTATGCGCGTGCAAAAAACAGGATTTCCAATCATTTTGCATCAACAATTTCATGTCCCATTTATCACAACATTTTGGTTTAGGATTATTCGCAATGATGATATCATAATACAACTTGGAGCCTTTATTTATAGCGAAAAGATGTTTAAAGCACAATGATGAGTTTATGTACTTATCGTTTTTTTTATTGTGATACCAGACGTTTTCACATAGTCCATTATAGTTGATTTATAGCCAGCAAAAGTGACAAAATCAATATTTATATTATATTTTTCTTTAAAACGTGCATGTGGGAAAAACTTCCCTTTGTCATCAAAAAAATGGGCGAGACAGTTAATCTCTTTGCTACTTAGTTTTTTCGATACAATGCACTTCTTTCCGATTTGAAATCGCTTATTATGGCATAATGGTTCGGCAAGAAGTTCAGTGGAGTTTTGGGGGGAACACTTGTAATAAAAATTTATACGCATCAAGAACTTCATCCCAAAACTAATTATACTTAGTAAATTTGGAAACGAATTCTGGACCATAGTTTTTCATAAGCGACACTTAGGGAAGTTAAACAACAGAATATTTCGCCATTTATGGTTGACATCTCAGCTTTACTTATCCAGGACAGCTTCAGAGATAAAACAAAAGTTTTTAGTTCAGGAAGACCAATGCCGCCATCTTTGATACTTTTCTGTGCAGTTTTTTTTGGCTAATCTTATCTGGCTTCTTATTCCAAACAAATTTGTAACAAGCCTGTTGACATGCTTGAAAAAAATATGTCTGGTGGGTTTGGTAATAGTAACCAGAGGTGTGTCAACTTTGAGAAAGGATAGGAGATTTTAATATTGTTACCCTACCGAGGGGTGTTAACTGTCGTTTTATCCATATTTTTGAATAAGTGTTTTACATCTGCTAGTCTTTCCGAGTAATTCATATCTACACATTCTTTCAGGTCATTAGTGAACCACATTCCTAATACTCGGAATTCCATTCCATCCATACCTAATGTTCCATATAACGGATTTCAGAATTTTTCTCACTTCCCAGCCAAACGACATTAGTTTTTCTACATTCATATGAAGGCCCGACACAGAACCAAACCTATCAAGAACATCTATACAGTTTTCAAAAGAACTTCTATCTCCGGCGAGTAGGAATTCTGTGTCATCAGCGTACTGAGAAATCTTGTGTTCAACATTGTTCACTGAGATCCCATGGATACTGGAATTCTGTCTGACCATAATAGCCAATATTTCTACGCATAACACAAATATATAAATAAGGAGATAGAGGGTCTCCTTGTCTGCAGCCTCGCTTAATTTTAAACCAATCCGAAACTTGACCATTTACAATTACACATAATTTAAATTTTTTATAGCACGTACCTACCCATCTACACATATCGTCTTGAAAACCAAATGCTTTCAGCACTTTAAACATAAAGTTCCAGTTTATCGAATCGAAAGCCTTTTCAAAATCTATATTCAAAAGCAATCCGGGTAGATTATGTTTGTCTAGATAAGCTATCATATCATATATCAACCTTAAATTATCTCCAATATATCTGTTTTTGATAAACCCTGTTTGATCTTCATCAATTATATTTGGTAGAACTTGCTTTAACCGATTTGCTATACAGGGATGATCTTATTTTATAAATTACATTTAAAAGTGAGATAGGTCTCCAGTTTTTTTATGTATTGCCTTGGTTTATCACCTTTAGGGATAGAAGTTATAATTCCTTCTCTCTGTACACAAGATAGCTCTCCCTTTCTAAAACTCGCATTAAGTGCTCTTACAACAAATCCGCCTAGTTTCTTCCAAAATACTTTAAAGAATTCTGCACTAAAGCTGTCTGTGCTTGGACTTTTTTATCATTTTTCATTTACTCAGAACATACGTAGCTTCTTCTTACGTTATTTCTCCCTCTAATCTTTCCGCGTCTGTTTCGTTTATACAAGGGATATCATTCACTAAGTTTCTAATCTCACAATCATCGACTACAGATTCAGCATATAATGATTCATAAAATCTCTGTACTTCTTGGATGATATCTTTCTGGTCTATCAAAATTTTTATCTTGTGGTCTATGATGAGTCTAGCCATGTTTTTTTACTAACATAGTGTCGCTTTTCTAGATTGCAAAAATATTTACTAACTTTCTCCCCATCAGCTACCCATCTAGCCCTGGACCTTAATAATACCCCTTCCATACGTTTTTCACGAATATGCTTAATTGTTCTTTCTTCATTTCAATTATATATATGTCTTCTCCCGTTTTCTTTTCAACTTTCTCCAGTTTTTGCATATCCTCTTCTAGCTGTCTCTCTTCATCTGCCAATTTCTTTTTCTTCATTGTA
>JADBJO010000286.1:787500-795000 GCA_016801955.1 Conus betulinus
AAGAAGAAAAACCGTTACAGGCTGTTACAGCCGTTAGTAACGGCTATAACGTAAACTAAAACATTGGTGAGACCGGACGCTATTTGACTGTCAGATTCAAGGAACACCTCGCTGACATTAAATACAACAGGGAGAAACCAGTAGCCAAGCACTTCAACCTCCCCAGCCATTCCGCACACAATACAAGAGTGAAGGGCTTGTGGCTCATGAAAACTAGTGACTCTAGAGACAGGAAGGATATG
Source organism: Conus betulinus (assembly GCA_016801955.1). Lineage (NCBI taxonomy): Eukaryota > Metazoa > Mollusca > Gastropoda > Neogastropoda > Conidae > Conus > Conus betulinus. The sequence goes on from JADBJO010000286.1 coordinate 787,743, forward strand.
GAGTCTCACCCGATTCAAAAACTTGGCACCAGAAATCCAGCTGGTATCAATGAAAAAGCGTAGTAACTCTCTGTTAATTTTTTTTCCGTGCCAATTCAGGTGGACAATGACCTATTATTCCCTTTCCCCTTTAATACTTACCTGTGCATGGTTGGTCTGCATCAGTGGCTTCTTCGTGACCATAGAGCCTAGCGCCCACTGGGATGATCGTTTGAGAGCCTATATCTTTTGCCAGGAGTTTCCTGAGTAGGGTTAGCTCCCCCAGTCTCCTGTCTTTTTTTTTAATTTCATTTTTATTATTATTAATTTTTTTTTCTTCAATCCCTCTCTATCCTACCCACCTTAGCCCCCTTCCCCCCCCTTCTTCCCCTTCCCCCCCTTCCCCCCCCCCCCCCCCCCCCCCCCCCCCCCCCCCCCCCCCCCCCTCCCCCCCTCCTCTTCTCTTTCTTCCCCCTCTTTCCCTTTTTTTTTTCCCCCCCCTTCCCTTCTCTTCCCCTTTCTTCCCCTCTCACCCCCTACCCTTTCTTCCCTCTCCCCCTTTCCTCCCCCTCTCTACCCCCTACCCCCTTTCCCTCTCACTCCCTTCCCTCCTCTGTCCTTCTTCCGTTTCAGTCGTCTCCCCGTAGGGCTCCTTCTTGTGTGTTCTTTCTCTTTACTTTCCTCCTTACTTCCTGTCTGTCTCTCCCTTTTTGTTCTGATCGCCCCCTTAGTAGGACCCTCTACGGGACCTCCTGAGGCTTCTCTTCCTCCTTCTCCCCGTAGCACTTATCTCTGGTATCTCTTCTTTAGGGCCCCCATACAGGTCCTCTCTTTACGTTACGTCTCTTCCTTCTTTCTCCATAATGAACATACCTGCTAATTTTCACAAAGATCGGCCAAGTACTTTCCGAGATATTCCATAAAGAAGAAAAACCGTTACATGCCGTTACAGCCGTTAGTAACAGTTACAACGGTAAACTAAAACATCGGGCATTATTCGTGACCCATAATGAAGATACCTGCTAATTTTCAGAAACATCGGCCAAGTACTTTCTGAGATATTCCACAAAGAAAGAATACCCCGTTACAGGCCGTTACAGCCGTTAGTAACGGCTATAACAGGGCAAACTAAAACATCAGGCTTCATCCGTGACCCATAATGAATATACCTGCTAATTTTCACAAAAGATCGGCCAAGTATTTTCTGAGATATGCCATGAAGAAGAAAAACCGTTACAGGCCGTTAGTAACGGCTATAACGGTAAACTAAAACATCGCTCATTATTCGTAACCCATAATGAACATACCTACAAATTTTTAGATAGATCGGCCTCGTACTTTCTGAGATATTCCATGAAGAAGAAAAACCGTTACAGGCCGTTACAGCCGTTAGTAACGGCTATAACGGGGGGTAAACTAAAACATCGGGCATCATCCGTGACCATTAATGAACATACATACAAATTTACACAAACATCGGCCAAGTACTTTCTGAGATATTCCATAAAGAAGAAGAACCGTTACAGGGCCGTTACAGCCGTTGGTAACGGTTATACATCATTCATTATTCGTGACCCATAATGAACATACCTACAAATTTTCAGAAAGATCGGCCAAGTACTTTCTGAGATATTCCATGAAGAAGAAAAACCGTTACAGGCCGTTACAGCCGTTAGTAATGGCTATAGCGGTAAACTAAAACACCAGGCATCATCCGTGGCCCATAATGAACATACCTACAAATTTTCAGAAACATCGGGCCCAGTAGTTTGTCTGGAGCGAGTGGAACACATTTTGACCACGGACACACAGACACAGAGACAGCGTTTCTTCGTTCCCATTCTAAAGTACTCCCTGTTCTATAAGAACAGGAAAATAAAAAAAATTTAAAAAAAAAAAAAAAAAAAAAAAAAAAAACCGAGGTGAGAGAAAAAAAAAAAATAATAACGGTGACGTCCCTAAGCCCAGCCTGGAATTGATGACCACAGGTGTGGAGGTACAGTCCGTACCCCAGCCGATATCTCCGTCAAGACGACGTGGAGAGGCTGACCGCCAGGTCAGTAGTGGAATTATGTAGAAAAGAGACTTGAGGATTCTCCGTCAAGACGACGTGGAGAGGCTGACCGCCAGGTTAGTAGTCCGAGGGGATCTGTGTGGGTGTACCTATGGGACTTCGAACTATAGTTGTGAGCGGCTCTCTCTTTGCCGTGTGAAGACTGTGACTTGAGGATTCTCCGTCAAGAAGACGATGTGGTGAGGCTGACCGCCAGGTCGGTAGTAGTACTCCTAATCTTCTGTGTTGATGTACTCTGCTTGCTGTGTGAAGACTGTGACTTGAGGATTCTCCATCAAGACGACGTGGAGAGGCTGACCGCCAGGTCGGTAATCTAACGTGATCTTCTGTGTTGGTGTACCCTGTGTGACTTCAAACTGTATTCGTGAGCGGCTCTGCTTGCCGTGTGAAGACTGTGACTTGGGCTTGTTGCAGCCAGCTGTACGGACTGTGTCTGCTGTTTTAGAAAAAAAAAAAAATCAGTGTGTCAGTTTTGAGAGTGACGGTTGACGCCCCCTGTAATTGTTGAGTGTCCTTGCTGGTGGTGGCATGTATCGATTTTATGTTGATTTATATTGATATGTTTTGATGATTCAGGCAGCAAAATAAAAACAAACTTAACTTGTGTGTTGTCTGGCTGTCCATGTTCGTGTGGTGTGGATGTGTGTAGCGAAAAATCGTTACACGCATCCAAACTTTTGAAAGTGAGAGACAGTCATACTCACAGCACCACACCATATGTTACATCTATATATGCTCTTTCAAAATGTTTTAATCCAGGAAAGGTTTCCATCAGCGGAAGCATAAAAAGCTATTTGAACAAGGAAGAGAAGCAGCCAGACAACAGCTAGTCGTGAACATGAGGCTATAATGGTTTAAACATGAAGACATTTACTAGTAGTGGAGACGGCGCACACACACACACACACACACACACACACACACACACACACACACACACACACACACACACACACACACACACACACACACACACACACACACACACACACACACACACACACACACACACACACATTTATATTCTAACGCTCTGGCATTTCTTTTCCATTTTCTTTTTCTCACAACACCCGCTCGTCTTTTCCTCTTACTCTCATCCCCCACCCCCACCCCCACCCCCCCCCCCCCCCCCCCCCACCCCTTTTTTTTTTCATTCTTTGCCAAGCAATAAGTGTAATGACGGAGGAATTGTCAGCCTGCACTTGTTATCTCTAATACTAGAGAGAGAGAGAGAGAGAGAGGAGAGAGAGAGAGAGAGAGAGAGAGAGAGAGAGAGAGAGAGAGAGAGAGAGAGAGAGAGAGAGAGAGAGAGAGAGAGAGAAGTTACACTCTAAATTAACTGCTGTATTGATCTGTGTTTTCCGTTTTGCCTACGAAGTCGGGTTGCCTGTTATGCAATGAATAATTGTATCTGGCTCATTACAACACACTCTCGTCTCGTTTGGGCCGACATTACAATCCGACAACTGTCAGTATATTGTCATGTCGGGGGAAAAGAATGATCAATCACACGTCACATCGCACCACGAAATGACTCTAATGTCAAAGTTCTTTCAGTTTGTTTTCAGTATTATCATTTGATCTTATTTCATTTTGCTGTTTTATCTTTTGTTTGCTGTCAGAAGAATTATCTGCATGCCGCTTATTCTGGCTGCGGAGAGCCACAGCCAGCATGGCCCAGTCACATCCTCAGTTCACTGGAAGCACGCACACATCAGGTCTCCATGGAGTAACCCAGTACACAAGACACTGTCTTGCCGCCCAGTCGTTTCGGAAGTGTTCCTTGCGGCCTGTTTTGATCCAACATATGCAAGACACCACCTGGTAAGCACTCGACAGACGACAACAATGTTTAGTTGCAGATCCTGCGTGAGTGATGGTTGGTCCCCCAGCCTAGAACCGTACCATGTCCATGCAGTACCAGTCTCCATGAAGTGACTGATACCCACAACTCCACACAGTGCCAGTCTCCATGAAGTGACTGATACCCACAACTCCACACAGTACCAGTCTCCATGAAGTGACTGATACCCACAACTCCACACAGTACCAGTCTCCATGAAGTGACTGATACCCACAACTCCACTCAGTACCAGTCTCCATGAAGTAACTGATACCCACAACTCCACACAGTGCCAGTCTCCATGAAGTGACTGATACCCACAACTCCACACGAGCTCATCGAGGCCATTGACATGTGGGGGAAACGGGATCCGAGGTCACCACGTGGTCTGGACATGAAGGGCTCAGTATCTCACTTTTTCCTTTACATAGTGGTCAGCAAGGACGGAGATAATGAAGATGATGCTGTGGAGTTCCTGTCCAGCCTGACACCACAGTACAGGACCGTGCACTGCCTTTCCTTTCGTGTGTGACGTGTGTCGTCGGACTGTTTTCATGGCGATCAATACAGATGAAGATAATGCGAATGATGCTGTGAAGTTCAATTCTGGCCTGACACATTACGACAGGTTTGTACCCTACGCTACCTTTGACAGCATAGCCCGGTAATAAAAGGTCCAAAGAGAAAAAGACACCGCTAGCTTTAGTCAAGAAGTCTGAGCAATATCTTAGACAGGCACCCATGGAGTGGATGAAATTGCTGTGTTGTTCCAGTCTTCCCATCTGAGACCATTACCGCCAAACACTGGGTTGGAGCCGGCCGGAGCAGCAACAACAACAACAACAGCAACAGCAGCAGCAGCAACAACAACCAACAACAAAACACACACATACATACGCACGCACGCACGCGCACATACACACACACACACACACACACACACACACACACACACACACACACACACACACACACACACACACACACACACACACACACACATTCGTCGAATGGGAGTTGACCCTACGATCTCTCAACCTGCAGTTTGGAGAACCCAAACCTTGCACCGCCGCGGCAGGTTTCTCAGCTTACTTTGTCCTTTTCAGTGTCCACCACGGTTTCTTAAAATTGGCCTGTTCTTTCATTTTCATTTTTTTAACCTCTCTCTTAAAAAAAGTGCGTAGGGGATTTAGCCTACAACAAAAAGGAGGGCCGGAACTACAGTCTGTGAAAGAAGATATATGGTCTGTGCAAACCTATTTTGAGACATCTGTGTAGAACAGTTTTCAGAGGTCTCCCAGACATTTTCCGTCGAAAGGTTTTGAAAGGCACGTTTTTTAAATCAGTTTCTGTTTCTTCAAGGAGGCATTACTTTGTAAGAGCTGGTCCGGGTACGCTTCATCACAGCTGCTAAGCCGTGAGGCCACATGCCATGTTCTGTGTTTTGTATACAACCCGCCAGTCTCTGCCTTTTTGGTGGCTAAAGAAAAATGTGATTGGAGGAGGAAATTCTGTGTTTTGTATACAACCCGCCAGTCTCTGCCTTTTTGGTAGCTAAAGAAAAAAGTGATTGGAGGAGGAAAATCTGTGTTTTGTATACAACCCGCTAGTCTCTGCCTTTTTGGTAGCTAAAGAAAAAAGTGATTGGAGGAGGAAAATCTGTGTTTTGTATACAACCCGCTAGTCTCTGCCTTTTTGATGGGTAAAGAAACAAATGATTGTAGGAGGAAAATCTGCCCAAAGTCACGAATGCGAGAAATGCAACCGCTTCATCGACACCTCCTTCGTCCACAAACCCCTTTCCAAGATATACCTTTCTCTATCCTTCCCTCGTCAGTTTCTCAACCTCTTTTCTCTTTTTTTTTTTTTTTTTTTTTTTTTTTTTTTTTTTTTTTTCTGTCCCAACTTCTGCGCCACCTCAGAGGCAGTGCACTCACGCCGCTCATTCCGACACCCCGTCCACAGCCACAGCCCGGCCGGTCCCGCGCAGCCCCGGCACCGGCAATCCACAGGGAGCAGTCAATGTCAAGTCGTCAATGTGGCGGGTTGTATACAAAACACAAGATTTTCCTCCTCCAATCACTTTTTTCTTTAGCTACCAAAAAGGCAGAGACTGGCGGGTTGTATACAAAACACTGCACTGCTGCCGAGTCACTTCGGTGGTGTTCAGTGGCGCCTGTTCTGATCTAACATACGCAGGACGCCACTACTACTACTACTGACGACAATAATTGCTTAGTCGCGGAGCCGGCGTGAGTGAGCTCTCCCTCCAGAGGGCGCCACCACCACGTCCGTCCAACGACAGCCCCCATGGACCCGCCGATACCGGTGACCCCGACGGAACCAAACCAAGGCCACAGACGTGGAGAAGACATCGAAACTGAGGTCACCATGAGTGCAGGGCATGAAGGGCCACAGAATTTGAGACTTTTTTTTTTTTTTTTTTTTTTTTTAATGCTGATCGATGAGAATGAGGATGATGAAGATGATGCTACGGATTTCCATTTCGGTCTGAGACTACATGACAGGTCTGTACTCTACACTTCCTTTCATAATATATCCCGGCGTCAACCAGGCCCGAGAGATACAGGCACCTGCAGTGTTGGTCAGGAAATTTGAGCAACACTCTCAGAAACGCATCCATTAAGTGGATGAAACTCGACTGTGTGGTCCCAATCTTCCCAACTGAGTCCGCAGCAAACTCACCCTGGGTAGGAGAGCCGGTCGGGGCAGAAAAACCAAACCCACATGACTCTGATGGGATTCGAACCCACGACCTCCCAGCCGGGAGTCCGCGACGCTAACCACTTCGCCACGGCGGCTGGTCTTTCTCTTTCTATTCATCTATTCAAAAAACACACTCCCCCCCCCCCCCCCCCCCCCCCCCACACACACACACGCACGCACGCATGCACGCACGCACACGCGCACACACACGCACGCACGCATGCACGCACGCATGAACACACACACACACACACACACACACACACACACACACACACACACGCGCGCGCGCGCGCGCATTGTCTCCTCCCCTCTCCCTCCCTCCCGCCCTCTGTCTCTCTCCATTGTAAAGATCTCTCTCTCTCTCTCTCTCTCTCTCTCTCTCTCTCTCTCTCTCTCTCTCTCTCTCTCTCCTCGTGTGTGTGTGTGTGTGTGTGGTGTGTGTGTGTGTGCGTGTGTTGCTGTTGTTGTTGTTGCTGTTTTTATTCTAAATGCATGATTAGCCCGGATCAAACACGACTTCCGACTTACTTGCGTGTTTGGGGTCAGTTCCCTACACAGCCATCAGATTCCCCGCATCATGATGCGGCACAAAGCCAGCTCCCGGCCAGTCAGTCAGTCATTACGGCAACGAG
>JADBJO010000286.1:797500-802500 GCA_016801955.1 Conus betulinus
TTTTTCAGCGACATGTTTCCTTACCACACTTTCTTTTCGTTCCACTTGTCTACACTTCGATGGCTGTTTTGGGGTGCTGCTGCTGATGGATTTTTTTTTTTGTCCGCTTAGTGGTGAGAACACCACAGAATTATGGACTGTCGTGTATCTCCATTTCATGCCAAAGAATCACAAAACACAGTCAGCCGTGTCTTCCTGATGAGTCCGATCCAGCGGACGAAAGGCCTAGGCGCAGGCAGTATGAATAGATCTGTTTTCGAGAGGGATTGCATTGGTTTCCCATAAACTGCTAGTGACGGGTTTACAATTTATAATATGTTTTTTTCTAATTCTTTGTTCTGATTTTATTTCTCTCCCTCATGCCCCCCCCCCCCCCCCCCCCCCCCCCCCCCCCCCCCCCCTTTTTTTTTTTTTTTTTTTTTATTAATGACGGAAGAATTCTCAGCCTGCACTTGTTTTCCCCAACTACTAAAAGTGTGTGTGTGTGTTTCAGTGTGTGTGTGTGTGTGTACTCAAAATTTTAACGCACGTCGGCCTTTGGCCACAATACATCATGGAGGTAACAAATGGGAGTGGTGGGGCTGTGGAAGGGAGTCAAGGAGCTGGGGGGGACGAGTAAGGAATGGAATGGGGGGGGGGGGGGGGGGGGGGGAGAGGAGGTGACAAAGACAAATACATTCCACAATTTCACATTTAACAATCTCTTCTAAACTTAAATGTATAGTAGAAATTCAAAATTAACGTACCTTACCAAACAAAGCTACGCTGTATGTGAATGATAAAGATCTATATACCATGAAGTACAAGATTAAGTATCAGAGTTAACGAACCGTAATAATCAGCCAGACATTTTCGTCTAAAATATAACCTTATTTCTTTTGTTAATAGTATGGAACAATATCTTGAAACAGTGCCTGTGATTCATATTTGTTGTTTTCATTTATTCGATTACAAATTTAATTCGAAAGTTTACTATATACAGGCAACAATCAACCAAGAAATGCTCATTTTCAACGTGACCCATACAAAATGAACACTTTTCATCTTCGATAGACCTTCACTGTACCGATGCACATTATATTCAGAGGAAACACGTTAAATTTTAACTGAGGAAATGCTACACGAAAACGATACATGTCCATATCACAACCGTACCTTTCTTTTTCAAAAACGGTCTTAATTGTTCTGTAAGTGCTGTTTCTGTCCCGATCTCTAATAGCTCCGTTCCACTCTTGAATAACGAGATCGACAATACTTGTTTAAACAAATTCAAAAACTGTTTTACATCACCAACTCCTTGCTGCAACCAAACAATACTGAACCCAGTTTCACACAAAATTTCTCTTCCCTTTGAAACCCAACAGATTTTGCCAGCTCTGTCTAATTCAAGCAACATCGTGTAAGCTTTATGTGGCAGTTTTTCAGCATTCATACGCAACAGTTTAAAACAAGCTTAAACATGCAACGTAAGAATACATACAGGGGGTATCTTCCCAGATCTACATATATCATCTTATTAGGAGTTATACTTGGAACATCCATACACCTAGTTCTTACATGCCATTAAATGTTTTTCTGTATGATCCAATCTATTTAACCCTCACACTTTTGATGAGTATGATAGAATTGGCTGAATCTTTAAATCAAAAAATTTAAAAGAGGTATTTGAACTCATTCCCGTATACTTTTGGAAAACCCTGCACAGCTGTATGACGGTTTTCTGTATTTTTGTTGCCAAATGCATCGTGCATTTTCTAGCCCTAATCATAGTTGTGAAATTAAACCCTAAATAACAATAACTATTTATCACTTCTAGTCTTGTACCATCACAAAACCATTTTTCATGCCTTCCCAGGAATTCCCCTTTTCTGAATATCATGACTTTTGTCTTTTCGATGTTTATATATAACGTCATGTTGTGTTGCAATATGTTAGCAGAATATTTAGTTGATTCTTGAGGCTATTTGGGGTTGTTGACAGGAGGTAATGTTGCTTATAGCCCAGCCGATCGCAAAGGGCCATATCAGGGCTGTCACCACGTTAAAATCAACTCACAAGTCATCTTAAGAAAAAAAAAACTTTCACACATCTCTTTAAAATGCATCTTCTGAAAACGTACCAGAAACTTCGTTAAAAATCTTTCTTCCGTGAAATCTTAGATCAGATAAAAAAAATGTTAATTTCTTTCAGAAAGAGGATAGTTGACAACATTACAACGTCATCTGTAAACAATAATAAATAACTCCACAATACCCGGTACCAGCTGCACACTACAGAGGTGAATTTCGGTGGGCATCTGTATTTGGCAATGATCTTCCACGGGACCTGTCTACTGACAATGTCGAAGCCCTTGGTCAGGTCGACATACGTGGAGAACAGGTCGGCATTTTGTTCCTGACATTTTTCTGGGAGCTGTCGAGCAGCAAATACCATATTAATTGTTCCTCCGCCTTTCCTGAAGACACACTGGCTCTCTGGCTAAAGCTGTTGCTCAAGATGTGTTTTAAGGCAGCTCAGCAGAATCATGGCAAGTACATTGCCTGCTTTGAAAAGGAGGGATCCCTTTAACGCTTGTTCATATGGATAATAGACGCATCTTTGAATTCCTGGGGGTCGTCTCCTGCTGCTGCCACAATAGAAGAAACAAATAATAAAACGTGCTACTTTCTTTGCAAGTCTCAGCTGGTGTGGAATCTGAGCTGCATGCTTTGTCACTGGGCAGCAAACATATCGCTTTGTGGGCCTCCAAGAGGGTTGGTGGTTCATTCATTCCTTTATTGGTGGGCACTTGAGGGAGCCGGTCGGTGGCTTTGTAACTGATGGATGATGGACGGTTTAGTACGCTGTTGAAGTATTCTGCCTACCGTTCCAAGATCGTTTTCTAGTCAGTGATCACTGTGTTTCCATCAGCGCTGAGCAGAGGGGATGATCCTGATGATGTAGGTCCATATTACATATAAATAGCATCATTTCTTTAGGTAGTGTTTGTTTATGTTGGGGGATTTGTGTGAAAGCCTGATGTCAAACAGCCTGTAACTCAGGTCGGGTGATTGTCGATAACTGTTCGAGGTCAGATTCCAACATTCAAAGCGTCAACATTTTTCTTTCATATTAGAGCAGTAAGCCATAAATCATTAAGTCCAACAACATTGATGGTTAGACACCGCATTTACCACATTGCTCTATTTTCATTATATGTTTTATGTTCAATGAACTATCATTGAGGCTTTATAACTTTCCCACTCATACTGTGCAATGTCTTTTGTGCCGCCAGGGCTTGTACTCTCTCTCTCTCTCTCTCTCTCTCTCTCTCTCTCTCTCTGTCTGTCTGTCTGTCTGTCTGTCTGTCTGTCTGTCTGTCTGTCTGTCTGTGTCTGTGTGTCTGTGCACGCGCGCGTGTGCGAGTGTGTGTGTGTGTGTGTGTGTGCGTGCGTGCGTGCGTGCGTGCGTGCGTGCGTGCGTGCGTGCGTGTGTGTGTGTGTTTCATTTAAATTAAGAGGTTTAGTGTCCAAACGGTTTATGTAAACACTGCATTCTTTCCGAAAAATTGTAACATAATTACAAACGCATTCAAAAATTCACACAAACTCATACTCAGAGAGAGAGAGAGAGAGAGAGAGCGTGCGTGCGTGCGTGCGTGCGTGCGTGCGTGCGTGCGTGCGTGCGTGTGTGTGTGTGTGTGTGTGTGCGCGTGATATCAATGCAGTTCTTACAGAAAGATAGAATACTGCTTCCACTGAGAATTACTACAATAAATTGACTTATTATCAAAAACTCCTTCGTCACCCCGGAAACAGACCGACCTTTAGACCCGGAAGTCAATATCTGCATTTTCAATCGCTGAATGTTGCCTGTCGCCCCCCTTCTTAGCCACCATATCCCCCACCCCAACAACCTCTCTTCCTCTACAATTGTCAGGTGACTTTCTTAACACCCGAACCCGTCACTCCGTCAATCACGCCTTTCGTTCCTCTCTCCTTCTTCTGTCATATTCTCCTTCCTCCTTTTTCTTGGCTCTCCTCCCTCGTTCCTGTATTTTGTGTTGTTTATTTGTTTCAACAGCGGAATTTTTGCAGTGTCATGACCGTCACCTCCCTCCTTGCTTGGGCCACATTCCATCCATCCACCAAGTTTGGTTGGAATTGATTCGGTTGTTTTTACGTAGTCTTGCTGATAAACAGACGGACAAACTGACAGACGTAAATGGAAACATAACGTTCTTAGGAAGTTGACGAATGGAAAGACTGAAGCTGACGAATGAAAAGTACAGAGAAAGACTGAATTTGACGAATGGAAAGTACAGAAACAGACTGAATTTGACGAATGGAAAGTACAGAAAAGACTGAATTTGACGAATGGAAAGTACAGAAACAGACTGAATTTGACGAATGGAAGTACAGAAACAGACACGTTTCCTTAAGACAATCCTCTTCCGGCTTTAATTCCACATTCACCCTGGATGGCGTGAAACACGGACATGACTATTCAAGGATGGCATCAGGAGGGTGTGGGGACGAGGGGCGGGGACAAGTGTTTAACAAAACTACATTAATACCACCGAAACAACTCTTTTAATTTACATTGTGAAAGTGATACTTTTTTTTATGTCGGGCGCCGACAGGATTCGAACCCACAACTTCTAACTGCTAATTCGGTTCTATATCACTCAGCCAATCATCTACCCTCTCCTTTTTTTTTTCTTTTTCCGTCTCTCTTTCTGTATAATTACATCAATGTCGGACTTTGGCAGAGGGCAATGAACCTTTTTAAGATTGGTTATTTTTTTCCAAAAATTATGAAAGAGCACACACCCCCCCCCCCCCCCCACACACACACACACACACACACACACACAAGAATGCTGCGATGGAGAGTCAAGGGGACGATGGTGGTGGTGGAGGGGGGAGGGGGGGGGCAGGATGAGAGAATGAGGTAGAAAGGGTGGAAGGGCAGCATGCAGCCGCAAGCAGGGGACAGGAGCATGGCAGGGGACAGGGATG
>JADBJO010000286.1:807500-831634 GCA_016801955.1 Conus betulinus
TTCTTTTTGAGTAACTGACAATTCTTTCCTCTCTAACCCTTCGTTTAAAGATCTAACTATGAATACCCCAATTTGACTCCAAAAGAATTTAAAGAATTCACAGGTGAAACCGTCAGTCCCAGGGCTTTTATTATTTTTCATATGCTTGAGCGCGCTGTTGTTGCCTCCGTTAAGGTTATATTTCCTTCTAAAGCCGTTGAGCTCTCCTCTGAGAGTGTTGGAAGATCTTGAATTATTTCATGTATGTCACATTCCTGTACGCTTTTCTTTTCATATAAACATTTATAGAAGTTATTGACTTCACAAATAATATCCTTATTGTCTGTTAGAGTCTTTCCATAATTATCTTGTAACTTATTCATTTGCTTACTGACATAATTTCTTTTTTCCAGCCCACAGAAGTAATCTGTTATCTTCTCCCCTTGAGAAATCCATCTTGCTCTTGATCTTAACAGAACACCCTTCCATTTTCTTTTCTCTTATAGCCTGAAGACTTTCGTTCATTGTTTTTAGTTTTGTGTCAAATCTTCTGTGGTCTTTGGATTTTGTCTTTCTAAGGTTTGAATATCTATTATAAGTTCTTTTCCTTTTTCTGCGTTTCTTTCTTTTTAAATGACGAATATCCTATTGTCACGGAACGGATTTTCATTAGTAATACATCTAAAAACAACTGCTGTGTTATGTTTAAATTCTAATTGCTTAAATAAGTTTGGTCAAATTCCATATTTTCATCGTATCTTATTGCATTGCATACTTTTATAGTCTCTTTAATTGTATGTCTGACCCTAGTGACATATTGAGAATCTTTTAATAAAGAGCAGTTTAAACTTCCAAAATGTGTTTGGTTTCGCCTGAAGCCCATTTTTAAAACTTTAACACCACCATAGAGTGATCAGTCCTGTAACCAGGGATAATTTCGCAGTCAGCGACATCAGACACTAAATGTTCACTTATGAGATAAAAATCTAGTCTGCTTTGTTGTGTTGGTATAGCTCTTCTCCAAGTAAATTGTCTGCTACCGGGATAGAGCTCACGCCAAATATATCGATTACATCTACATTTACCATCAGTTCTTCAAGTTTTTCGGTAGCTTTAGGGTTATTAATATGCTTGTAATTATCATAATCAATGTTTGGATTTAACACTAAATTCCAGTCTCCCGCTAGTATAAGATTCTGATTTGGTGTTCTCAATTCCTGTATATGGTCTTCAATTTCTTGATAAAAGTCGGGGTAATCTCTATTCGGACCATAAATATTAATTATAAGAAATTCTTTGTTCATGAAATTTCAGTGAAATAAACATATAGTTTCCTTCCGTATCTTTATAAACTTTTCTTGATTTTAATTCAAAGTTATTATTAAATAGGATAGCAACACCCCTAGAATTTGTACTATGAGAGGCAAAATAGCACTGATATCCCCATTCGGCTCTATAGTACTTGTCCATGTTAGGATTTAAGTGAGTGTCTTGAAGTAGGAATATATTATGACCCTTTCCCCTTAAATAATGAAAAACATCTCTTTCTCTTTTTAAGTCTCCTAATCCCTGGCAGTTTACAGTTTACAGAGCAGATAGTAATGGTTTGATCCATTTTTGGAAAAAAGAAGAATGCAGATCTTGAGGTGTACCTTGAAATACATGGTTATGTGTGCATATATGACAACAGTACTTCATATGAAGATTCGAAAAAAACGTCAACACTAATTTGAGAATTGCATTGGTTAAACAAATAATCACTTTTACAAATACAACCACATAAAAAAAAAATCAAAAGTACAGTCACACAAACAGTTAAATCTTAACATACAAACCAAAAAGAAAAGGAAATAAGAAATTGTAATCCCTTGGGCTGTGTTCACGCCACCAGCCAACGTTGCATATAAATCACAGTTTTTTAAAGTGTGCCACGAAAATATAACGATTGCACGTCTCTTTATCCGACTTTTACGGATGGGATGTTCAAGAACGTTTAGGAATAAGGGAAGATCGGAAAGGTGAAAAAAATTTATGTATGCAGCAAAAAAAAAAAAAAAAAAAAAAAAAAAAAACACACACACACACCTGATCTTTTATATTTTGAAAAAGGTCATATCAAAAGGACTGAATACAAATGTTTACGAGTATAACTACAGTTTCATCCCGTTCTATATACATCTGTATGTCATTTACATGCATATACGAATCATGAAACTGATTCGCTCACTCAAAGAATTTCTCAATGTTTTCACAAGAAACGTCAGTGTAACCACCCGCTGAGCAGTAATGACATATCAGGTGAGTATAACACACACATGGAAGAGAGTGACTAACTACCTATATATCAGCACAGATCCCGTCTTCTTTAGTATTTTTTCCCCCTTTCTCCTTTCTTTTTTTCTTCCTTTCTTTCCCTTCTCCCTTTCCCTTTTTTTTCTCCTCCCTTCCTGCCTCCCTTTTTCTCTTTCCCTCCCTTCCCCTGTCTCTCCTCTTCCTTTTTCATTACCTTTCCCTATGCACAATGTCACGATTAAAAAAATAATAACAACAGTAAAAAAGTAGACCCATGAAAAGCCAAGGTATTGTGAGAAGGGTGGAAAAACACACGCACCCCCCCCTCCCCCCCATACACACACACACTCACTTACACACACACACACACACACACGCACACACACACACACACACACACGCGCGCGTGCGCGCCTACACACACACACACACACACACACACACACACACACACCATGGCGAAAGATACCAATTTCTTTCTCTGTATAACTCAAATCTCTGTCTCTGTCTCTCTCTCTCGTTCTTTCTCTCTCTCTCTCTCTCTCTCTCTCTCCTCTCTCTCTCTCTCTCTCTCTCTCATTCACACAAATACACACACACACACACACACACACACACACACACACACACACACAAATACGCGAGCGTGCGCGCTTCTGACTGGGGTATCTTGATCACACTATGGTACCTTGCATCTTCCTCAGATGTCCCGTCGTTACAAGGGTTTGACCAATGTTCTATTGATAACTGAAAGGAAAGCACCAGGATCCGGGAATGAACCGTGGATCGTATACATTTGCACGCTGTTCTTCAGCCACGGGAAAAAAAAAAAAAAAAAAAAAAAAAATCAAATATTTTGCACACAACTGTTGATTTAAAAGATCTTCAACTGGAAGCTGCATCCTGTGATTCCTTCACTTCCTGGCTGGCCATTTCCATTCTGGAATCAATGTCCCTGTTCTCACAGACGCCAGAATTGGCGCGTTTTTTCCTGATGGACATTGTTGGGAGTCACCGACTTCTGGTCTGTGTCGAGAAAGTCAGTCACGACGTCAGAGGAGATTTCCGCCCGTTCCTCCGCACTGACTGCTTGTGTCTCTCGAGGCTGGGAACGCCTCTCTCCCCCTGGCGGCTGCACGTTGAGGGAAGATCTTGCTGAGGGGCCGGCCGGACATCCTTCCACGCAGTGCTCCTGTTCCCTTGCTGTCCCCCTCTGCCCCTGCCGCCTCCACGTAGCGCTTTGCCAATGAAGGTAGACTGGCTCCCTCGTCCCCCACCTGCCGCGGGTCTGCTGTACTGGGTCATCTGCTGCTGCTCAGCTTGCGTCAACGGAGTGTGAGTCTGGATTCTGTCTATGAGACTCAAGTCACCATTCTCGATTTTTGTGACTTTCTGATTGTCTAGTCTGCAGTATAAGGTTCCTTCAAATGTCCAGGCTGATTGAACACCAGCGTGTTTCTTTAGTTCTGTTAATCTTTGTGAGTTTAGTTTCGTTAGATCTTCATTTATGAAGACCTCCGATTTGTTTTTCAGAAGCTTTCTGTTTTTCATCACCAAAACTTTTGTTTTTCTGGCAATAAACTTGACGATGACAGATCTGTTTTGAGACTCTCTGAAGGGGCCAACTCTATGGGCTACACTGATATGGTCTTTAGTATGGAAGTTAATCCCAACTGGCTGTGAAGAAAGTTTATGACCACGGTTTCTGTCTCCTCAGCTGTCTCTCTGTTTTTATCACCTTGTAGATTTATTATCTTTATATTATCTTTTCCTGGTGTACTGTTCTAAATTGTTCTCAACTCCTTCTCTTCTTTCAGTTTCCTCTGCAGCCTCTCTATTTCTTCAGACATGTCTTCAACATCTTTCTTCAGCGATTCCATTTGTTTTTTAAACATTTCATTTTCTTTGCGGATTTCAAAGCAATCACCCAGAATCCTTTCTATTTTCTGATCCATTCTCCTGTAATTTTCCTTGCCGTCTGTTATAATTTCGTTCAATGCATCTAGTTTATTCAGAATAACATTGGCTGGTACGGCAGAATTCCCGTGTGCCCCCTCCCTTTCTCTTTCATCTTCATCGGAAACAAATCCCTCCATATCCGAGCGTTGAGTGTACTGAGTGATTTTGTGTTGCTGTTTTTCTTCTATTGTTTTTTTCTTCGTTTGCTGTTTGACCTGTCTCTCATCACATCATGACTTTCAGGAACAGGACTGCTATTAAACTATCATCATCAGAACGTCCTTTTCTTTTAGTTTTTCTGGGTTTTGTCATAATATCCAGCTAAGAGCCAGCGCCGTGTGTTGAAAAGCAAAAAAAGAGAGACAGAGAGACAGCTAATGTCAGTACTCAACAACAATGTCAATACTCGCAATGATGTCAGTACTCACAAATAAGTCACCTTCCCATTTTCCAAGACATGGTTTTTCTGCCATATTTTCTTGTGTTACTATATTAACCTCTCACCTTACTAGAAGGCATTCATATTTTTTTCCGTTGACAAACTTCTCAAAACATTATGGCAACACCTTTCTTCCTCTTTCCTGTGAACGTTGGCTCAGCGACGCATAGTTAGACGAGACCTTACATTCCGGAGCGCTGTGTCGACACGTCCTCTCGCCACGGTGAACGCCGCTCAAGTCCACTGATTGAAAAATTGTTAGTGTTAAATAATTTTGACCACTTTAAGTAGCACGTTCGAAAAAAAAAAAAAAAAAAAAACCCAGAATCAATAACTAAAGCAAGAGGTAACAGAATTTTAGCTTTATGAAAAAAAATGGCAACGTGTCGTTATCATTACTTCTCCTGACCAGCTGATTAGAAGCCAAAAAAAAAAAACGATCATTGTGCAATCGCTACCAGTAGTACCCAAAACTGGTCCGGCTTGGAGTGGCCTTGTATCATTACATTGCCCGTATGACCAGTAGTATGTGGTTGAGTGCGGCGACAGACGTATGAGCAATGATCATGTCGGTGAACGTCCGTCACACCATTTGAGTGGGTCAAGGGGAAGGTTTGATACTACCACGGCCTCTCTGAGTATTTTGGCGTAGGCTGGGTACTTTGATGTTTCCCTAACCCACCGCCACGATCTTTAAGGTGTGCGTCTGATTTGGAAGTCCGGAAAAAAATCCTTTCCCTGTTTCCCACCACCTTTCTCCCTCCCTCCCCCGCGTCTCCTCCCCCCTCCCCGTCTCCTGACCACTGTCAAGGTTCGAATCCGGACCCTTTCGGCTCAGAAAGTTCTAGCCGTTCGCCCACCGTACCAGTCAGTTTGAGGAGATTCACTCTGAAAGTGTAGCAGCTGGCTTACAGCCAGTCGCAATGAGAGTTATGAAGGACACACTCAAGCTTGATGCGTGAAAGAACTGTGTAGCTGTGAATTCTCCCCTCCCCGAACCCTCTCCTTCTCACAACCACACGCACACAAAGCAAGGTCGAAGCAGCAGAAACTTCTTCCCGCCCTTTCCTTCATCCAATCAGTATCCCAAACATGACAAAAAATATGTTCAGCATGCCATCTAGAAGATGTGATTGCATTTCTGCTACGAATTGTGCGTCCTAGTATATTTCCTTTTCGTTTTTTTTTTTCCCCCTTATTTTCTTTCTTCATATATTCCCCTTTTTTCATTCTTCAGCCTGTCTTTCTTTCCTCTCTTTCTTTCTTTTCTTTCTCTCCATCTTTTCTTCCGCTTTCCTTTATTTTACTTCTTTTCTTATTTTGCTTTTATTTATTACGTTTTCTTCCATTCTAATGAGAAACAAACATTTCTCCTTTCTTCAACAGGGAGGGTCACCCGAGAATAAAGGTATGTGGAGGATGAGGGGAGGAGGTAGGGAGAAATACGTGTTAACCACTTATTTTTTCATTGTGAGTGCGCTCACTCGTGGATGTGTGTGTGTGTGTGTGTGTGTGTGTGTGTGTGTGTGTGCAAGCGCGTGCGTGCATGCGCGCGCGCGTGCGTATTTGTGTGTGTGTGTGTGTGTGTGTGTGTGTGTGTGTGTGTGTGTGTGTGTGTGTGTGCGTGTGTGCGTGCGTGCGTGCGTGCGTGCGCGTGTGTGTGTGTGTGTGTGTGTGTGTGTGTGTGTGTGTGTGTGTAAAAGTATGTGTGTGTGTGTGTGTGAGACCATCGTCATCATCATCATGGCAAATGATGCTGCTGCTGCTGCTGCTGCTGCTGCTGATCATTATTATTATTACACACGCACACACACACACACACACACACACACACACACACACACACACACACACAGCATTTCTTCGTTCCTATTGTAAAGTACTCCCTGTTCTATAAGAACGGGAGTACAAATGGACAGCCATTCCAAAGCAGCGTTTGCTTGTGCCAGTCAGTACTTACCAACGCTGTTTAGTAGTAACTGTATTGCTCTCAATGCTGTTTAGTAGTAACTATTGTTCTCAATGCTGTTTAGTAGTAGTAGTAGTAGTAGTAGTAGTAAGCCTAGTAGTAGTGTGTGTGGGTGTGTGTACATATGTCAGTGCGAGTGTTTGAGTGTGTTTTGAGAGCAATGAGTTGATCCCAAAATTGCGCCATATAAAACCCATACATTATTATTACTATTAACTGTATTGTTCTGACAGGGCAGAGGTGCATGCTTTCACCGTTCGTCCCCCACGCTTTAGTATTCTCTTGTTAACATTTGGTTCGAAAGTTAGTCTATTGTCGCCCCCCCCCCCCCCCCCCCCCCCTCTCTAATACCTTCTGTTCCTTTTCACCCTAACATTTCTTGCAAATATATATCATAAGACTAGTCTAAGAGATGTGAACGAGCCAATGGGACACTTGCTATATTTTTTCATCGTTTTTAATCGCTCTGTTCCTTTCTTTTCCAGGATCACAACTGAAGAATTACGTGTTTGATGTGAATCGTTCTATAATTGTGGTTCTTGTTGATGGATTGAATGTACATTTCCTGCTACTTCTCCATTTGATCCATCCGCTTTTGGCCTTCATGTTGCTGTGGGGTGTTTTTTTTTTTTTTTTTCCAGATTTTGTCTTTCATTTCTAACTTTCTGTCGTTCCTCCTCTTCTTCCACCCCTCTTTCTTTCTAGTTTTCGTTTTAATTTAATATTTTCTGTCTATCCATCTTTCTTTCCTTTCCTCCCCTTTCTTTATTCCTATTGATCTCTTTTTTGTCCTTCCAATTCAGTGTTAATTCCTCAATTTCTTTTTTTTTTTTCTCTCTCCTTTTTAATAACGTTCCATTATTTTCTCGATTTTTCCACTTCCTCGTTCTTTCTTTCATTCTTTTCGTTATTTTCTTTGTCTTTCTTCCGCCCTCCTATTCTCACTTCCTTTTTTCTGTGCAGTTTTCCTGCGCAAGAATAGTACCATATTGTAACAACAAGTCAGTATAATTGTAACGACGCAAAGCAAATCATTAACAGACAGCTCTCAGGAGAGACTTTACTTACGCCGTCAGTTGTTCTTTAAATGTTTTGCTTTTCTCTTTCTTTATTGTTCCTGATCAATCACATATTGAAGATCAATCAATAATGAAGATCTTTATTGTTCCTGATCAATCACATATTCCAAGGAATGGACATTTTTATCCCCACACCCATTCATGCCCACCACGTCTTCCAAACTCCACCTACCCCCATCTAATTTAAAAGATATACATATTGGGGGGGGGGGGGGGGGGTATATATATTTCCTTCTTTTTCTTTCGTTTATTTGCGTGAGATTTAGCGGGTGTGGTGTAGCGTATATGGACAAGTCCGCACGCAGTGACGCCTCCTTTATGAAACTGGAACTGAAACTGGACCTTATTTGCGTACGTGGGCAACTATATGGACAGACGTTGCAATACTTCACATACCCCAAGTCTTTTATGCCTTTCTCTCTGTCCGGTGGTCTTTCTTACTTGCTTGCTTTGTACTTATCTTTCTCTCTGTCTTACTTTCCTTACGCCTCCATTCATTCTTTCATTAATGTTTTAAACACTTTTCTGTTGTTGTTTTGCTGTGTTACAAAAGTTAGATATCGAATGTTGCAGAGCGGCGAAGGTAAGTTCATTCCATTACTGCTTGTGCTACCTTACAAGAGTAAAGCATGAGATTCTACAGGAATGTGAGCGCATTTTCATTCCTTGATTTCTTTCATTTATCTTTTCGCTAATTTACAACACGTTTATGAAACAATAACTGCAAGACTAATGCACATTCATTCAGTGAGACTTTTAGTTGGGTGGTAAGTATGCATCCGTACGCGTGCAGAAGCCCTACAGTACAGGGACGACACACTTGTGTGAGAAATGGTTCTTTCCCAAAGACCTGCTCTAATGGTCTCCTTTGAGTATCTCCTTACAGTGGTACAATACGTTGTAGTCATAAACTGCTCTGCTACAACAGGAACAGTTAAAAGCGTAAGATAACACAATGCAATTTTAGCTACAAAAATAAAGAACTACGAGACCTATGTCACGAAACAGGAGGTGTGATCAGCATCGTCTGCTATTTCAAGCACTTGTTTTTTTTTTTTTTTTTTTTTTTTTTTTTTTTTTTTTTTTTTTTTAAGTCTCCGCTCAATCCTTCTTGATTGGGAGCTTTGAATGCAAAGTGGAAACCAAGGGTTCGTTAGGGAGAGAGCTAAAGGGTCCTGATCCTTACTCGTCGATACAAATGGAAACGGATCTCTTTGTTCACTTTGATTTCCATTTTGTTCTGTTTTATTTTGCTCTGTTATATTTCAAATCATTTCGTGAGATTGGTTTTCATTGTTATGCACTTCTCTCTCTCTCTCTCTCTCT
Source organism: Conus betulinus (assembly GCA_016801955.1). Taxonomy (NCBI): domain Eukaryota; kingdom Metazoa; phylum Mollusca; class Gastropoda; order Neogastropoda; family Conidae; genus Conus; species Conus betulinus. The sequence continues at coordinate 816,544 of JADBJO010000286.1, forward strand.
CTCTCTCTCTCTCTGTTTTGTGTGTGTGTGTGTGTGTGTGTGTGTGTGTGTGTTCGGGAAGGAGGGAAAAGGAAAGAAAGGCTTCGTTAAGGGCAGGGGGAAGAGAAGAGTGTGAGGAAGAGGAGCGGTAGAGGGGAGAACGCTCACTCGTTTTTGCATGCATTGAGTAACTATCATAGTGCTGAGCCATCTCAGACACTGAAGTCTGAACCTACATTTTTTGCCTTTCTTTGTCGGGTTTTCTCTTTCTTCTGCCTTTCTCCACTGGTCTTTAAATAAGTTTGGTCATCATTTTATGTGCAAAATGTTCTCTGTAAATCTATCGAATCTTCTACTGTCATTTACGTGAAATTTTCATCTTGTAACTTATGTTATTTTCACTTCTTATGTATTCAGTACATTTTCCACAGTACTCTTGTCTGTCTCATCATCCGTGTCCACTAACTGGCATTACTCCCACGCCGTTCATTCTGCCTCCCTTGTATACAGCCACATCCATGTTCACCCTGTTGCTGCCCCTAGCACCGCTGTCTGAAGCAAAAAATAATATCACGTCGCCATGAAGCAACCAATTGGAAGACACACTGCACTATTGCCGAGTCACTTCGGCGGTGCTCGGTGGCGTCTATTCTGATTCAGTACATGTTCAGAAACAGTTTGAGTGAGAATCCTCCCTCTGTTGTGCGACAGCAAGTCCATTCAGTGACAATCTCCATTAGCTGTGAGCATCCTCCCTCTGTTGGGCGACAGCAAGTCATTCAGTGACAATCTCCATTAGCTGTGAGCATCCTCCCTCTGTTGGGCGACTGCAAGTCATTCAGTGACAACCTCCATTAGCTGTGAGCATCCTCCCTCTGTTGGGCGACAGCAAGTCCATTCAGTGACAATCTCCATTAGCTTGCCAGTGCCAATGACTTTTAACACCAGCTTGACAAGCGCATGGGCGTGGGAAAGAAATCGAAACTGAGGTCACTGCTTGAGCAGAGTTACAATTTAACACTTTTCATAAGAAATAATGATCAATAAGAAGGATGATGATGACAGATACATAATTGAGTTTCATTCTGGTTCGAGACTATATGACATGACCCTGCTCTGCGCTCCCTTTCATTATATATATAGAACTGAACCAGGCCCGCGATATTCAGAAACTGCAGTGTAACAAAAGAAGTAGCGCTCTCAAAAACACATCCATCAAGTGGGTGAAGCTCGACTACCGCGATTCCAGTCTTTCCATTCCATGCCTCCTCGTCTTCTGTTTGATTTTAACCCAGATCGAATGTATGGTACGATTGAATTTATGTAAACAGGATACCTGCTTGTTTCTCCTGAATTTATGTAAACAGGATGCCTGCTTGTTTCTCCTGAATTTATGTAAACAGGATGCCTGCTTGTTTCTCCTGAATTTATGTAAACAGGATGCCTGCTTGTTTCTCCACAGTTTAAAGCGGCTTGGGGTTTGCATGCTAAACAAAATTATACGGTTAGCACTAACTGCTGACCACATTTTGAAACTCGTTTAACTACTGGGATCAATTCAGTCCATACAATTTCCCATTTGGGAACTGGCTGATGGGACATAAATCTCACCATCTGATCGCATCTCAATTCTTAGTTGAGTGTGAATGAGCGACGTTTTAAGATAAAGTTTGCGTTTTGCGTTTCTGTGTAAAGTATATAATGCACGCAATAAAGCCCTTTCGGCTCTGCCGCCAGGATCTAGAGACGATGCAGTGAAACTTAGCCTGGTAGTAAAATACATGCCGAATCATTTGTATACATTTGAAACAGGCATGAAGACCTCAGCAGTCCACTTTTCTCTGGCGGCTAAATACCCACCTTTTCTAAACACTGCGGGACTAGTTTTGCACATATCCACTGTTCACTGAAGTTCTGCTGCTGTTCGGTGTGAAGTATTTAGGGGTATGTAACAGTTTCGGACAATAATCCACGTCATCCACCGACATTAATGTTGATAACTCAAACTAATCGCACGTACCTTGCGCGTCGCATCTCTCGAAACTCGATAATATCCACTGGCAGTTTATTTATGATAATATCCACCTGGCAGTTTATTTATGATAAAATCCACTGGCAGTTTATTTTATGAACAACAAAAAACGACACTGAACTGATTGCATCACGCCATGAGTCACAAGAAAAAAAAATAAATAAAAATCTCTCAGATCGGAATCAAGTTTTAGGATATTAGTATTCGTGTGTTTTCCTGGTATTTTGAACTGAAAGAATGACGGGGTCTGTGCTGTTTCCCCATGAAAATGTGAAGCCGCTCCGCTGACGCAGTTTGGAGTGACAGAGTGGCAGACACACGGGGCACTGGCACACTGTGCTACACACGAAGACCGAAGCATTTTTGCTTGTCACTTGTTGCTGTGTACATAGCCGTCTTTTGTCGGCTACAGACGCGGATGCCTGGTGGGTGACAACGCATCATGGACGGCGGTCTTGACCTGCTGCCTGAAGGTCCGTTGATTGGACGTCACGCCGCTTTGGAGTTGCTTCAGATTGTACTTGGGTTGCCTATAAGAGCGGCCCTGCCTGTTGCTGCCCTGCATCAGTTCGTCAAAGACGAGCTATTTTGGACTATTTTAATCATGTGGACCAGAACAGCACTATCGGTAAAAGCGTACTTTGATTGGCATGCGCGCGCGCGCGCGCGCGTGTATGTGTGTGTATGTTATGTGTGTGTGTGTGTGTAATTGAAATTTTCGGCTTATCGCTTTATTCGCCTTCGTCAGCAATTGACCCGAGGGCCAGAAGATACGGAAGTGAGGAAGAGACGTAAAAATTTCCATATGACGTAATAAAACAAATTACGTATTACAATGATGCATACCTCGACAGACCAGTCACAGAAAGTAATTTGATGAATGAAAGCTCTCTGTGTGTATGTGTGTGTGTGTGTGTGTGTGTGTGTGTGTGTGTTCAGGTGTGTGTGTAATGTGAATTCAGGAAAAAGTAATGGATGTGTGTGTGTGTGTGTGTGTGTGTGTGTGTGTGTGAGAGAGAGAGAGAGAGAGAGAGAGAGAGAGAGAGAGCGCAATCATTCAGTACAAACTAACTCGCGTTTTGCATTATGCCACCCCTCACACACACACACACACACACACACACACACACACACACACATATATACATATATATATATATATATATATATATATATATATATACATATATATATATATATATATATATTATATATATATATATATGGAATTTCGGGCAATGAATTCGCTGAAACTCGACGCATTCAGAACGAAATATAGTGCAGGAAACAAAATGCATATGTGGTAAGGCAAACGTGTCGAGAGCCCCACGTTTTATTTGATTGTGTGACTCTTAAGGCATACTTACCATGTTTATTAGGCATGACAGTGACTGATGTTTTTTCTGATATTGATTTTGCTTTCAAAGTTACCTTTTGTTTAATATGTAGTCCTGTTAGATATTTACTATAATGTTATAAGTAGTAATTATTCCATATTTTGCGTGCACTTCCACACACCTATGCTTCACACACACTCTCTCTCTCTCTCTCTCTCTCTCTCTCTCTCTCTCTCTCTCTCTCGTCTAATATCACACAATTTTGTGAAAAGACGTAAAAATTAAAGTGCTACTACTACTACTACTACACACACACACACACACACACACACACATATATATATATATATATATATATATATAGTAGTGGGTGAAAACAAGTGCAGGCTATCGATGCCTCCATTATTTATGGGATTGAAGGGGGAAAAAAGGCGCACGCGCGCGCGCGCGGGTGTGTGTGTGTGTGTGGGGGGGGGGGGGGGGGGGGATGAAAATGAGAACGAACAAGTCAGGGAAATATATCATAGATATCAAATACCTCAGTAGCAGCCTATGGAGACCAATTCCATGGTATTTTCACCACTAGGGCTTCAAAAGCGGAATCAAACAACACTCCAAAGCCAGTGAAAAGGTGATAAGTGAAACGAAAAGAAAGTGCGGTAAAGAAAAAATCTTTGGGCCTATGCTTGAGAATCCATTTCAGGATGCCAGGGAGATCAAAACGTGTAAACAGTCAGAGTGGTCAACTCAACTGTTAAGTAACCCAAGCATTTCAGCGGCTGAAAACTGTGCAGAACAGCCTTTACTTAGATCTTGTAAGAGATGCAATCTCCCACTGATTGACTAAGCAATGATATGTTGAACAATTTAGTAGCGTGAGAAAGCAAGTGCAGTTTAACAATTCCACCATCATCATGTCAATGACTTCGCAAGCTTAGAAGGTAACAAAAAGGTGTGTGTGTATGTATGTATGTAGGTGTGTGTGTGTGTGTGTGTGTGGGGGGGGGGGGGGGGGGGTATAGAGAAAATGACAATGAAAAATGAGGGAAATATGTCATGAATATCAAATCCCTTACTGGCAGGCTGTGGAGACCATCGTAACCCATCCTGAAGACAAAACTTCATATTGTCTTGCTCCCAGGCCTTTCATCCACTGGATCAGACTCGTCTGGGGAGCACGGCTGATTGTGTGTGGTCAATTGTCACAAATAGAGATTTACCACAGCCTACCATTCCATGGCATTATCACCACCAAATAATAATGATAATATTTAATATGGCGCCTATTCTCTAAAAATTACAGCTCTAAGCGCTTTACATCACCAACAACGCACACACACGCGCGCAAGACCGCGCGCGTACACGTGCTCACGCATGACCAAACACCCACGCTCTCAGACACCACGCTCTCAGCACGCACGCACGCACTCACATCAACACGGCCTGCACGTAAAAGCAACACAACCACCAGGCGTGCACGCAAACACCCACTCAGACACTCGGAAGATGGATTGGGGGAATTAGGGGGGGGGGGGGGGGGCGTTACGACTGATGAAAGAAGTTAGTTTTGACGGCAGATTTGAAGAAAAGGGTGAAGGTAGGTGTCTGACACTGATGGGAAGAGTATTCCAGACAGCTGGTCCTTGGAAGGAAAGAGAACGTTGACCAAAAGATTTTGTTCTGACAGAAGGAATGCGCAAGAGGCGACTGTCGGCAGAGGAACTTTGTTGACGGGATGGGGTGTAGATGTGGAGGATGTCGGAAAGATATTTTGGTCCAGTGCCAGAAACAGAAGAGAGAAACAGATAGAAGCCAGCTTGTAGTCAATTCGCCTCTGAATTGGAAGCCAGTGGGGGGACTGCAACAGAGGAGTGACATGTTTACGTTTAGACGCCTTGCAAACAAGCCTGGCAGCGCTATTCTGAACCTTCTGCAGTTTATTGATTAGGTACTTTGGTGAGCCAGCCAAGAGACTGTTGCAGTAGTCCAGCCCTTGAGAACTTGGGAACAAACCAGAGTTTTTTGTGGCTTCAATGGAAAGGAAGCGTCTGTTTGAACTGATCTTACGTATTTCCAGATGTGCTGCCTTACAAACATTAGACACGTGGTGCTTGAAAGAAAGGGTGGAATCAAAAGTCACACCGAGGTTACGAGCCTGGGATGAGAGTTGAATATCAGAACTTCCGATACTGATGTAAGGAGGAAGGGAGGGATGACCTTGGAGTTTGGGAGGAGCAAGGAGAAGAACTTCAGTTTTGTCGTCATTCAACTGCAACTTATTCAAAGTCAGCCAATTCTTTAAATCTTGTGAACACCTTTTAACATCACTGACAACATCCTTGAGTTCAGATACAGTGCTTGACTTGTACATCTGAGTGTCATCAGCAAAACGCTTATGCAGCAATGAGAGCTGATCGATAATGTCTGACACAGAGCAAACAGAACCGGCCCAAGGACAGAACCTTGCGGTACCCCACAGGTTAGAGGTGTAGGAGATGAAGAAAAATATTGACAACAATTCTCTGGGAACGATCACTGAGATATGACCTAACCCACGCAACAACAGTGCCAAAAGAAGTTTGGAGTCTGGAAAGGAGAAAGTCATGATCGATGGTGTCAAATGCCGTGGAAAGATCTAAAAGAGAGGGAAGGGAGACTTTGTCATCATCAAAAGGCAAGAAGGAGATCGTTTACAACTTTCAGGAGAGCAGTGCTATGGGCTGGCCCTGTAAGCTGACTGGTGAGGGTCATTCAACTCATTTTGAGTAAGATGAACTGAGAGCTGAGCTAGTACAATTTTCTCGTGGACCTGTGCAAGGAAGGGGAGATTCGAGACGTCTGTAATTTTTGAGTGAATTTGGATCTAGGGAAGGCTTTTTGAGAAGGGGACGAACAACAGCAGATTTGTATTCTTGGGGAAAAACGCCAGACGAGAGGGAAGCATTTATGACATGGTTTATGAAGGGGAGCAAAACATCAATACAGCGGAACAGGATGGATGCAGGCAATGGGTAAAGATCACATGATTTTCTAGGTGAACTAACATCATCCTCATTCACAGAATTGAAAAGTCAAACGTTGGCCTGAAAAAAAAACGATCACTATCTGGAGGGATCCAGTGAAATTTGAACTGTTCAGATTGTCTCTATTCTTTTGATTTTAGTATTGAAAAAGTCAGAGAAAAGGATGGGGAGTTCGGAAGGAGCGAAAACACCACCAAGGGTTCAAGAACGGAATGGAACAAAGGAGCCAGTGAAGGGTAGAAAAGTGACACGAAAAGAGAAATGTGGTAAAGAAATAATTGCTGAAAAACTAAAATCATGTATAAAATATCAGGGTAAATCTTTAAGCCTATGGTTGAGGATCCATTTAAGGATGCAAGGGAGATAAAGAAAAGAGTTAACAGTCCGAGTTGTCAGCTCAACTGTTAATTAACCCAAGCAATTCTAGCAGCTAAGAATTGTGCAGCCTTTACTTAAATCTCGTAAGAGATGCAACCTCCCGCTGACGGACCAAGCAAGCAGTGACATGTGTGTGTGTGTGTGTGTGTGTGTGTGTGTGTGTATGCTGTGTTTGTCAGTACAACTTTTGAGTTAATCTGACAATAAATTGGTTTCAGTCAGTCAGTCAGTATGCTGTGTCTGGGAGTGGCTCTGTCTTCATCTGTCCGTGGGCAGGGGTGGTTGGGTCTGTGGGGTGTACTTGGCAGCTGGAGGGTGATGTCTTTTGCCGGTGGACTTTGCAGTCATGGAATACGGGCTGTACACCCATGGGGATACTATTTTAAGTCTGTTATGAGTTGCATCCTGTAGTCTGATTTAACTCTGTTCAGGAGCAGTTATGTCCTTTAATATCTTAATGGAGTGTCCTGTGCGCGCCTGTACCCATCGTCAACACGGCGCAGGCCTCCAAGGGTGGTACAGGACTGTTCAAAAGCGGGTGAAGACAGTGCTTCTCGGGGTCCTTCCCAGCACCTTCGGGTGTTTCTTTTCCTTCTTTGCCTTAACTAGGTTGACCCTGGAGAAAGGCCCAGTGAAGGTGAGGAAAGACCCCTGACCACAGGGAAAGTCCTGTTGACAGTGAGAAAGACTACACCTTTGGATTCTCTATTGCGGGCATATAAGACCGTATGGCGAAAGCTTGGCTGTGTCTGGAGTGGCACTAGCTGTCTTCATCTGTCCGTGGGCAGGGGTGGTTGGGTCTGTGGGGTGTGCTCGGCAGCTGGGAGGGTGGTGTTTTTTGCCGGTGGGCTTTGCAGTCATGAAATACGGGCTGGTACACCCATGGGGATACTATTTTAAGTCTGTTATGAGTTGCAAGCTCTAGTCTCATATATCTCTGTTCAGGAGCAGTTATATCCCTTGATATCTTAATGGAGTGTCCTGCACGTGCCTGTACCCATCGTCAATACAGCGCAGGCCTCCAGGGTGATACAGGACTGTTCAAAAGGTGGGTGAAGACAGTGCTTATCTGGGTCCTCCCCAGCACCTTCAGGTATTCCTTTATATACTATATATATATATATATATATATATATATATACAATGAAACAATGAAACAATAAATTCCAAGGATAAGTACTGAGCACCGTTCCAGCAACTTACAGAGCAGCTAGGTGTTGCAATGGCTGCAAGAAATATTGAAATATAAACAAAGCTTGCTCTTATGTCTCAGATTGTAGAAATAGGGGGGTGGTAAGCCTTCATATCTGCAGTGGTAGATGATTCTGCCTAACTGACAGTATGTGCTTGAGTGGGTGAATGGGGAATAAATAAATGCTTCTCAAAATGAACCTTCAGCAAGCTTATAGTCTCCAAAGAAGGAGACCATTTCCAATGGGGGAGAAAGCTCACTAACATATAACTCCTGGTCAGATACCGGTATTTCGAAACCTGATTGTTTCTCCTCAGTGACCACGGAAAGTGGTAATTTGACTCCTCTGCCTTTTCGGTTTTAAGAAGAATGCTATACCAGAAAAAGGCTGGTGTGCAATACCATAGTATGTTTGTTGAGTTTTTCAAAAAACTAACTAAAGGTGCCACCTAAGAAGCAAAAGAAAATCATGAAAGAGCAAAACAAGCTACATTTTCTTGTGAAAAGTAAAAAAATATAAAAAGATAACCTCTTAAGACACAAGTGCTGAGGGCCAGTTCTTGGAATGAATCCGCAAGGGACTAAATTACAATGAAACAATAAATTCCAAGGATAAATACCGAGCACAGTTCCAGCAACTTACAGAGCAGCTAGGTGTTGCAATGGCTTCAAGAAATATTGAAATATAATATACAACTCTCTCTCTCTCTCTCTCTCTCTCTCTCTCTGTATATATATATATATATATATATATATATATATATATATATATATATATATATATATAGGCACAGACGGACAGACAGACAGACAGACAGACAGACAGATGGGGAATGTGAACATTTAACTGGATGAGAATATACAACAGATTCAGATTAAAACTAATGATGGTATTAACTGTATTCATGTATACTTCAGTCAGTCATAACACCTCTTGGTTTAAATCTTTTATACAGAAACAAAGAAAGGTTACGTACATCTTCGGGTATAGTCGATGACATCAACAGACTAAATTTAAACAGTGAAGGGTGTCTATAATATTTGGGCTTAATTAACGTTTCACGAATATGCCTGAGTGCCGGGTAACAGAAAACAAAATGCACCTCATTTTCTTGGCTCTCAGTGTATAATGGACAACTGAAGTCATTAGACATAAATATTTTATATCGATATCGATGTACTGCCAGCTCAGAAATCCCCAGCCTAAATCTAGTGGTAATGTATTTCAGATGCTTATCAATATCAAAATGTAAGTAAGGTTTTAAACTGTGTTCTCTGCAAAAACTTCTATACAAGATGAATCTATCACTAATTTGGATAGGATCGAACCAGGTTTGCCACCGACAGTCAATAAGCCTTTGTCGGAAGCAACATATAAAATTATGAACACTGCCGACACCTTGCCTGGCCCAAACAGAACCAAACCTATATTTGAACAAGCATAAGCGAACATTTGTGGCCCAGTTTTTCTTTCTTAACTCTTGCATCCAGGTCATACAACATATCATACGCTTTACATGGGATCCTGTAACTCTCCATTTGGATCAACTTAAGCCAGTAACGAATACACTGAACAGCAGAATTTATATGTATAATGGATATCGATTCGTTTCACCATAGTAAGATCATTCGGTGTTCGCCTGTCCACCCCTAAAAATTTCTTCAAAGCAAGTAGACTGATTCACAGTGAATAACGGCATTATCTGGACCCCACAATTCAGAGCCATACTGCACAATTGGTTGTATTTGAGAATCAAATAATTTCATAAACAAATTAAAAGAATTGTTATTTAACACATACAAACCTTTTCAGAAGATAAATCAGAACACTTTTAGCTCTGCTTGCAAAGTCTTTGCATGCAGCGGTAAAACTCAAGCGCGTGGAGAAGAATATTCCTAAGTATTTATACACATTTACTACAGGCAAAGTCACGCCATTATATAGCCATCTTTCTCTCACACTCAAATATGCACCCTTCCTAAATACTTTAATATTGCTCTTAATCATATTAACTTTTAGCTGAAGAGATGTTGCGGCACGCTGTAAACTATTCAATTGAGTCTGCAAACCTGTAACTGTTTCAGCCATCAAAACGACATCGTCAGCCAACAACAGAATAAACAATTCAAATGCTTCTAGTGAAAATCGAGCACCATGTCTTACATTGTTGATTACTTCAACCGTTAGTTCATTAATGAAAAGAGAAAACAGAATAGGACTGCACGCACCCCTGTCTTAAACCAGATGTGCAGGCAATGTAACCTGTTGTCAGAGAACCACATCAAACTCTAGCTTTAACATCATTGTACATGCTCCTAATGCATTTAAATAATTTACCCTTTATGCCATTTTAAAGAGAACTGACCAGAGAAGATTTCGATTAATCGTGTCAAAATGCTTTTTCGAAATCAATAAGTGCTACATAAAATTTCCGGTTGTAACAAAACTCTTTCTGAATGAGAGTTAGTAAGAAAACATGTGGTCGACTGTTGAGCATCCTTTCTTAAATCCAGCTTGACACTCACCTGTGATGTTTTCTTCAACCCATTCTTGCAATCTGTTATTTATTACTATACCAAATACTTAACTGCCAACATCGCTCAAAGAAATCCCTCTATAATTGTTTGGATTATTAATATCACCTTTCTTGCAAAAAGGTTGAATGACAGATTCAGACCAGCTGTCAGGGAATTCACCATTATCAAACAATTTGTTAAATGATTTGAAGAAAAATGAACTACTTGATCGTTTGAATTCTTATAGAACTCTGCAATAATACCATCAGGACCAGCTGCTTTACGTTTTTTTAGTTTCCTAAAAGCAAGCAGAATTTCTTCTTTAGAAATTGGACGATTCATGTAGCCTTCCATTTCATCCTCCACTGAGTCCTCATGTACCACATTGCCAGTATCCGTATGCAGCATGCTTTTAAAACGTTGAAACCAGGAATCAATAGATATGTTATTTCCACGCTGTTTTCTGTCGAAAGATGCAATATGGATAACGTCCCAAATTCTTTTCGGGTTTTCACTGGTAATATAAGTTTGTCTAACAATGCTTGGTTGAACTCTTTTCTCTTCTGCTTTGATAAATCTTTGTACTCATGTCCTGCAATAACATGTTCATCTTTCTTTTTAGTTACTGAATCTACTTTCTCTTGAGATTCCACTGCACGACGAAATACCCACAACAATCTTCTAGTGTTTCTTTTACAAAGTTTACATTCTAAATCGAACCATTTACCTGAAGTTCCCTTGTTATTAAATGATGTTCGTTTGGGGTTTTTTTTTTTCATGGATTCAGCACTCTCTCTGATACAATCATTAAAAAAAAAACTTCAAAGCATCATTCACGTTAACGTCAAGTAAATCAATCGCAAGACCAGTTTTGGTGTGAATTTCACCACTGCACAACATACTGGTATATATATATCCGCACACTTCTCATTCCACACAAACGTGTGTATGACATAATCCTCTTCTTGCATACAGAGATCAGCAGATTGCACCATCGGAAAAATAACACATGCTGTCACTGGCAAATGGTCAGAATTAATACGATCACAACTGATAAAGTTCAGTTGAAAAAATGAAATAGTCTGTGACACTACTCCCAGAATCAGATATAAATGTGTAGCAACCTTCATAGTCGCCTTTGCACATGCCACTCAAAATGCTCAGATCTAATGCAGCGCACATATTCAACAATGATTTCCCATAGTTATTCAGAGTATGGTCATTTGATCGTCGAGTGAAACCAAGAGACAAATTATTGAATTGTGGATGAAAATCATTTTTTACAGAGTAATCATGAGAAATATGAGAAGTTCTTCTGTTCAAATCACCATTTAAAATAACATGCACGTCATTCTGCAACAGACAGTCAGTTAAACATTCTTCAAGCATGCTTATTCCATTGTCAATATCAAAAGGAGTGTAGAAAGGAGATCCCCCTGAGGTATGTATGTACAAACATACAAAATACCTTTATCTAACCCAAATAACTCTTTATCAATCAAAAAGATGCAGCAATTGATATGGTCCATATTAATACTTTTGACGTAAAGAAAAAGATCATTTCTTATTAAACAAACAAGTCCTCCAGACCGTCTACCATGTTTTTAGTATATGTTACAGCAGGTTTACAAAACAATTTGTATCCGGTAAATATGTCAAACTGACATTCCTCAACGAATGTCTCAACTAAACAAACAAAATCAAATTCACAAACAAAAGAAAGGAAACTAGAATCACATAATTTTGGTAACAATCCATTTACGTTCCACAGCAAGAAAGAGAAACGATTTCGTTTTCCAAGCAGCGAATGCTGCACGTGCTTGCTCACTCTGTCACCTGATGGCACGACCTTACTGTCCTGATTAACACCGCGGCGCTCAAGTGTGTCAATGTCATGTGGGTCAGGTGAACGCACAAACAGTGCTCAAGGAATTTTGTTTCCTCCTCTCGCTGCTTTCAGAGGGAAAAGTACATCTATAAAGTTGCCGGCCAATGTCCTATCTAGACTCGCGCAAACTGTCCAAATCACCAAGGAAGTACTTCTTACCATCTATAAGCAGGTGGTCAAAAACCATTGTGGCTCTCTTCCCATCACTTTTGGCTTTTTTTTTCAGATGGGGCGACAGTTTGCGCCTGATTTCCCTCATACGTAATGAGAAGTCCTCCCCAACAAAAGCATTGGTTCCTCGCAGATTCTTTTTTGCTTTAAGGATTTAAACTTTGTTTTTGTAAAAGGAGCACCTCACAATGATTGGGGAATCCTGTCTGCCATTCAAGTGGTGAACTCTGTCAAATTCTATATCAGTTGTTATATCCAACTTATTAGTAATGACACCACATAATTTGGCTTCACACTCCTCACTGGACTCGTTTTGATCCCTGGGTATTCCATAAAATATGAGATTGTTTCGTTTAGATCTGCCCTCAAGGTTGTCAGTCTTTTTTTTCCAAGTGCTGTACACGAGAGAGCAGATCAGAGTTTTCCTTTGACAGATTCAGATTTTCTTGTTCCAGATTTTCAACTTTATCTTTTAAGTCCATCATATTGTTTTTTGCAAGTCAGCGTATTGTACTATCAGCCCTTTCACATACCGTTACACCTCATCAAGCTTACTGTTTGTTTCGGCGTTCTGGACTTTCATAGACTGCGACATGTCCATAACATCAGTAAAAGTAGGCTGCCGGGAAGGTGGAGGTGCAGACTCCCCGCTGCCCAGGCTCGTCCGTCCACTGCTGTCCAGTCGTGACTGCCTCAGGCGATCCTTGGGTCCAGGGTTCTGCTCAACATCTCCACACCTCAAAAGCAAACTGCCCTAGAACAGCAGGGTGAGGAGCAGGCCAAGGGTGACACCGTCCAGTCTGCTCCGAGGTGACAACATGGCGACACGCGCGGCTTTCTTCTCCATGGCCCTTTTCAACATAAAAGATGAGAAGACTGGAAAGAAGGAGCCGCATGTCGCTCAGAAAGCGAGAGGGGTCGACGGCATGGTTCAGGAGAAGGCTGCAGGTGAAATATGGCGACTCTGATCAACTTCTTACTTTTTCAAATGCAGGAATTAGCGGAGCGACATGACATGCGACTTGCACGCTCCACTGTCAGGTCAGAGAGAGACAGAGAAACAAAGAGAGACAAAGAAAAAGATAGATAGATAGATATACAGACAGACAGACAGACATATAGGTTGATATATTCTCCCCTACATCGTGTAATGTTTGCATAATCATTATCTGAACAGATGGCGTGCTCTCCTTCGCGGTCTACCGCAAACCGACCCACACAGACCAATACTTGCAGTTCGACAGCCACCAACCTCTGGAACACAAACTTGGGGTGATTCGAACTCTCACCCACAGAGCCAATACCATCTGCTCAACTCTAGAGGCACAACAGGAGTAAGACCACCTGAAGGAAGTGCTCGTCATTTCGGGCTACGAGAAGTGGGCCTGGAACAGCCCGGGAAGCAAGAGATCTACCACCGCACTCCAACCACAAGCGAGACAACAACGCGAGCGCAAGGAACATGTCACCATTCCCTACGTTGGAGGGTAAGTGAAGCTCTGATCAGGAAGATCAGGAAACTAGGGGTCGCGGTCCATCCCAAGCCCACCAACACCATCCGCAGCCAACTCGTCGCCCCCAAGGACAAAATCAACAAACTACAAATCCAGCGTCATCTATAGAATAGACTGCCGTGACTGCAACCAACACTATGTCGGAGAAACAGAAACGTCCCTTCCAAAAGAGACTTAGAACACAAGAGGGACTTTTCACCTGTTGGAGCACACCTGCACTCCGAGCAACACCAATTTGACACGGGCAAACGTGAACATCCTTGACAGAGAAAACAAGTGGTTCCAGCGAGGGATCAAGGAGGCCATCTACGTCGCAGCGACCAACACCCCCCCCCCCCCCCCCCCCCCCCCCACCTGCTGAACAGGGACCGGGGCCGCTACACCTTGCTCCCTGTGTTCGCTTCACTGTTTCGGTCACGTGACCTGGGTACGTCCCATGGTCGCGTGATCTGAATCGAGTTCACTCAGTCAGCAACTGCATCGCTGAGGAAGATGGCTGTCGAAAGCTACAAGTGAGTAGTGCATTTTTCTTTTGTTGGGAGACTAGGTTTAATACTAGGTAGCAATATGTTTGCATAATGATTTTAGTTTTTTTTCAGCAACGCATTTACCATACTTTCTTTTCGTTTTACTTGTCCACCCTTCGCTGGCTGCTTTGGGGTGCTGTTAAATTCTAATGCTTGCTGGTGAGAATACCACAGAATTACAGAATGTAGTATCCTCCTAATGCCAAGGGAGTAAACATCCAGCGGACGAAAGGCCTCGAAGCAGGTGATATGAATGGTTTTGTCTTCAGGATGGATTACAGTGGTTCCCATATGCTGCTAGTGACGGGTTTAATATTTGAAATGTAGTTTTCTGATTTTTCGTTCTCATTTTCTTTCTTCCCACGTTCCTTCCTCCACATCCATCCCGTTTTTTGTTTGTTTGTTTTGTTTTTTTGTTAAACATAGACAGACAGACTGATAGATATGTACACAGACAGACAGACAGACAGAGGGAGAGAGAGACACTGACACTGAAAAAAGTTTAATGCCATTGACTATACAATCCTATTGGC
>JADBJO010000287.1:2500-12500 GCA_016801955.1 Conus betulinus
GATGATCCGGAGTTTTATAACAACCTGAAACAAAAGATTTATGAGCTTGGTATTGTATTGAGAATTATAATAGCTGGAGATTTCAATTTAGTCCTTGATCCAGCAAAAGATTATCATAACTATAAACATGTTAACAACCCTAAGGCAAGGGAAGAGCTCGAAAACATGATTGAAGATTTGGAATTAAGTGATATATGGGCGAGAAACTAAATCCAGAGTGTTTGCGGTATACATGGAGAAGAACAAACCCTTTTCAACAGGCTAGATTAGATTTCTTTTTGATTTTCAGACAAAGTAGTAACATTTGTAGATTATGTGGATATTGAATGTGGATATAGATCAGATCATTCGAGTATACTATTGAAACTAAAATTTAATGAAAGCTCAAAAACATAACACTTTTTTTGGAAATTTAATTCATCTCTTTTAAAAGACAACTATATGTAAATGAGATAAATTCTGAGATAAGATCTGTTATAGATGAATATGCGATGAATGCAAATATTAATGATGTACCTGACGAAGAACTACGTTTTTCTGTTCCCGATGATACTTTTCTTGATTTCCTTCTTATGAAATTAAGATCAAAGACAATTTCATTTGCAACAATGAAAAAGAAGAAAATACAGGAAGAGGAAAATCGACTAGAATGTGACATTCGAAGATTAGAAACAACAAAGTTTATAAGCGAGGACGATATTAGAGCTATAGCAGCAAAAAAAAAGAACAATTAAAACATATTAGAGAAAAACGAATGGAAGGTGTCTTGCTACGATCAAGAGCTAGTGGGATAGCTGAGGGTGAGAAAGTAAGCAACTATTTTTGTAATCTTGAGAAACGTCATTTTGTAAGTAAAAATATGTCTAGGATCACGGATCAGCAAGATAATGTTTTTTAACAACCCAGAAAGAGATTCTTCTAGAAGTTCAGAATTTTTATAGATTACTTTACGCAGAATCCGAAGTAGAAGATAGTGAAAATATGGATTTAGTAAACGATACACCATGTCTAAATGAAGCAGAAGCAAACGAGTTAGAGAGGGAGAAATTACTCTTGAAGAAGCAACTGATGTCTTAAAGAATATGAAAAATAACAAAAGCCCAGGCTCTGATGGATTTTCGACAGAGTTCTTTAAAGTGTTTTGGAAAAAAAAAAAATTGGATTATTTGTTATTAGAGCGTTGAATGCTAGTTTCAAAAGAGGAGAATTGTCTAGTGTGCAAAAAAAAAAGGGATTATTATATGTATTCCCAAAGGGGACAAGCCAAGACAATATATAAAAAACTGGAGACCAGTTTCACTTTTAAATGTAGTCTATAAAATTGGATCATCATGTGTTGCAAATCGCAAAAAAAAAAATGTTCTGCCAAGACTTATTGATGAAGACCAGACGGTTTCATTAGAAACAGATACATTGGTGATAACTTAAGATTGATATATGACACAATAGCTTACTTAGATCAAAATAATTTACCTGGATTGTTATTAAATATAGATTTTGAGAAAGCTTTTGACTCGATTAATTGGGGTTTTATGTCGAAGGTATTAAAAAAATTTGGTTTTCAGAAAGACATCTGCAGATGGATAGATACATTCTATAAGAATATTAAATCTTGTGTTGTTGTAAATGGTCAGGTTTCAAACTGGTTTGAAATTAAAAGAGGTTGTAGACAAGGAGACCCTATATCCCCATATCTGTTCATACTCTGTGTAGAAATATTAGCTATAATGATAAGAGAAAATACAGATATCCAGGGAATAATGATGAATCATGTTGAACATACATAAACTTTCACAATATGCGGATGACACAGAATTTTTGCTGGCAGGTGATAGAAAATCTTTTGAAACTTGCGTAGATGTTTATTTAAGTTTGGATCTGTCTCAGGTCTTCACATAAATTCTAGCAAAACAAGTGCAATTTGGTTAGGAAGTAAGAAGAATTCTGAAGTTAGATATATGAACCATTTAGGAATGGACTGGAACCCACAAAAAATTTCGTGTATTAGGAATATGGTTTACTAATGATTTAAAAGACTGTGTGTGTAAACATAAATTATCCGGACAAATTGGCAGATGTAAAACATCTGTTCAAAGTATGGGTTAAACGTCAACTAACGCCTCTTGGTAGAATAGCAATTTTAAAATCTGTCATACTTTCAAAAAACTGACACATCTTTGGTTACTTCTGCCAAATCCACCTGATGTATTTTTTCGAACATTGCAAAAGATGTGTTATGAATTTGTCTGGGGTAAGAAGCCAGAAAAAATTAACCGGAAAACAGCGCATAAAGGGTGTAAAACTTGGAGGCATCGGTATCCCTGAAATTAAAAAAAAATTTGTTACTTTCTTTAAAACTGTCGTGGTTTCGTAAAACTGAAAAAACAACCCACAAGTGGAAACATATTCTACTAGCTAATTTTCCTCAATGGCCACTTATTAATAAATATGGTCCAGAATTTGTTTCCAGATTTAAGAAATATAACCAGTTTTGGTCAGACGTCATTGAAGCCTATAAAATTTTCTACTACAAATGCATACCAGGAAATTCCGCTGAAATTTTAGCCGAACCGGTTTGCTATAATAATAGAATACAAGTTGGAAACTCATACATTATCTCTAGAAAAACTTGGTAACAAGAATGTACATTGTCTTGCGGACTTCTTTGATGATAAAGGTCAGTTTCTTTCTTATACGCGTTTCAAAGAGAAATATAATATTAATGTCGATTTTGTCACCTTTGCTGGGGTATAAATCTGCAATAATCGACTACATTAAACAATGTAGTATTTCTGTAAAGAATAATAAACATACTGATACAACTTGCTGTTTGAAGAAGGTATTTGCTATTCACAAAGGTTCAAAGCTTTATTATGATATACTTATTGAAAATAATGTTCGACAAAATGCTGTGAAAAATGGGATTCAAAACTGATGGTACATCATGACTGGAAATCATGCTTTTTATATACCCAGCAAAATAAACGATGTTAAACTAAAATGGTTTCAGCTGAAGTTATTGCACAGTGTTAGGTACAAATGTTATCTAAAAGAAATTGGAGTTCGTAACAATGACAAATGCAGTTTTTGTGGTACAAATAAAGATACTATTGACCATATCTTTTGGAAATGCAATTATGTCAAATTCTTTTGGAATGTACTTACAGATTTGATTAGAGAGAAAAATGTGCCAATGCAGAGAACTTAAGACTGACTGAATCGCTGGTGCTTTTAGGATTTGATAAAAACGTTATTGTGGACAGTGTCCTTTACTTCATTATACTATTTGCAAAGTATTACATATATTCTTGCAAACTGAATGGAAACCATCCACGAACAACTGTATTTTTGAAGAAACTAGAGTGGCGATACAAAATCGAAAAAAAACACAATGCCTTACTATATCTCAATATTCAGATTTTTGTGTAAAATGGATGATATATAAAACCATTAATAGAGGGTTCTTAAATGTATTTTACTTTTGTATGATTTATCCGATTGCGATTAGCCACAGTCCTAAGTTGAACTTTGATCAGTATTTTGTGTGCCAAAGTTATCGTTTCATGTTACTAAATGCAAATTAAAAGCACGCACACACACACACACACAGAACACACACAGAGAGGAGAGAGAGAGAGAGAGAGAGAGAGAGAGAGGAGCGGAGGAGAGAGAGAGAGAGAGAGAGAGAGAGAGAGAGAGAGAGAGAGAACGAAAACAAGAGAGTAATGAAACCTCATCATCTTTCTTCGTGTAACCAATAATGTTATTTTCAGCCTTCATTTTGCTGAAAATATCACGAGGCAGCACCGCTTCTAGAATCTTATAATCGCCCCCAGACCATTGCCTTCGCCCTCAAGAGGGATCAGCTTTGGGATGACCGACGATTGTTCGGCTTTTTGTCGTTCCCCCATGGCCAGTAAACAACAGGGATCGTGCAGTACACTGTGAAAAAGGAAAGGCCTGAAGAGACAGGGGTCTCTATTTTCTGTTTAAGTACACTAAAGACACCCCCCCCCCCCCAACAACAAACAAACAGACAAACAAACAAAAAACAAGTGCGTGCGTGCGTGCATGCGTGTGTGTGTGTGTGTGTGTGTGTGTGGTGTGTGTGTGTGTGTGTGTGTGTGTGTGTGCGTGCGTGCGCGTGCGTGCGTGTGTGTGTGTGTGTTGTGTGTGTGTGTGTGTGTGTGTGTGTGTGTGTGTGTGTGTTGTGTGAGTGTGCGTGCGTGCGTGTGTGCATGCCTCTGTGTGTGTGTGTGTGTGTGGTGTGTGTGTGTGTGTGTGTGTGTGTGTGCGTGCGTGCGTGCGTGCGTGAGTGTGTGCCTGTTGTTGTGTGTGTGTGTGGTGTGTGTGTGTGTGTGTGTGTGTGGTGTGTGTGTGTGTGTGTGGGTGTGTGTGTGTGTGGTGGGTGTGTGTGTGTGTGTGTGTGTGTGTGTGTGTGTGTGGTGTGTGTGTGTGTGTGTGTGTGTGTGTGTGTGTGTGTGTGTGTTTTATATCTCATGAAGATGCAGAGTATTACCTTGGATGTTACGGAAAATAGAGGTAATCCCAATCCTCTCCACAAACAACACCTCTCCCCCGCCTTCCCACTTTTAGTCAGATTTTGACCACATTTCAGTTTAAAGGCAGTATCACAGCGTGATGTACATAGGAGCTACACACACACAGACACACACACACACACACACACACACACACACACACACACACCACACACACACACACACACATACACACACACACACACACACACACACACACACACACACACACACTGAGAGACATTCTGAGCCTCTCCAGTGTCATCCCCTCCTCCCCGAGCAGAGTTACATCCGGTCATTCTACCTGCCCAGGATGGACCGAGCCATTGATTGCCTTGATCTATAGCGTGACGCCTGAGAGACATTCTAAGCCCCTCCCCCTCCCCCCCCCCCCCCCCCTATATCCCCCACCCCCCCCCCCCCCCCCCCCCCCCCCCCCCCCCCCCCCCCCCACCCCCCCCCCCCCCCTTCCCCGTACATTCGTTCATTACCTACCCGGATGCACTGGCATGCTAGGTTTCCTCTCCTGCTCCCCCCACCCCTCACATTGCTACGCCCCTCCCCCTTTCCCCCCATCCCTGAGCAGTGGGTCAGTAATGAAAACCAGACCTCGATAATGTCCAGTGCCTGGCGTTCTCTGACTGTGTCCAAGGCGTGCCACGCTACACAGTTATTCAATTCACACTCAGGAAAAAGCTATATAAACTAAAGATATCAACTTCCCAGAACTCCCCTCCCTGGCATCCTCTAGGTGAGTCAAGGTGTTGCTGGGTCTCTCGGCCTTCGGGGCCTGGCCACAGTGATCATGGTGTTAAGTATGTGAGTTGTGTTTTTGTGTATCTATGTTATTAGTCTAGACAGAGAAGGTCTTAGTTGAGCGTTAGATTTTCCTGGGAATGTCTTTATAATTTGTAGTGAAAATAAATACATGTGTAAATTCAAGAGCCTGTTTATTGAAAGGATGTTAGATTATATTCTGCCTCGTCCTGTCCTCTGTTTGGTATGTTCCGAACATGTATGGAGAAGTTTTTCTAACATTTCACACTGCTCTATCAACCTCACTTTAGCTCACTTTCAGCCTCGTATCTCTGAGTGAAGGATGCTCTCTCTCTCTCTCTCTCTCTCTCTCTCTCTCTCTCTCTCTCTCTCTCTCTCTCTCTCTCTCTCTCTCTCTCTCTCTAACGGTACATCGGAATCTTAGTCATTAGTCAGTTGCAGTGTCGATTTATTAACATCCCACAATGACTTGAGTAGATCCCAAACATCCCCAAATCTTCTAGTAAATCCCCTATACATCAGAGCACAATTCCTTTTGTATAATAGTTCTACGACCCACACGCACAATATCCGTTCGTGCGATAATAGTTTGAGGAAGGCGGGATAACGGTGGGTATTGGTAAGAGACACACACACACACACACACACACACACACACACACACTCACACACACACACACACACACACACACACACACACACAGAGAGAGAGAGAGAGAGAGGAGAGAGAGAGAGAGAGAGAGAGAGAGAGAGAGAGAGAGAGAGAGAGAGAGAGGAGGGATGATGATGATGATGATGATGATGATGATGATGATGATAAAGAAAAAGAGAAAGAATAGGGCGTTGGATTTTTTTTTTTTTTCTGACGATGTTTTGGCATTGGACGATTCCCACCGGGCTCATCAACGGCAACCTGAGAAGAAGATGACATTGAATAAAGAGAGCGTTAGGAATAGGGGGGAAGGGGGTGGGGGAGTTCTCTCATCCTTGTACGCCCCCAACCCCTCTCACCCGCCCTCCACTCCACTAACCCACCATCCTCCAACCCCTCGCATTTCTCAATGGCATCACGCCCACATCGCTTATTTCGGCCTCTCCCCGACCACAGCCACATCCAGCTCGTCCTGTCACTGCCCCAGCACCAACAGTTCACAGGCAACAATGGACACCAGATCACCACAAGGCAACCCAGCAGAACAGGCACTGCGCTTGCTGTTGAGTCACTTCGGGAAGTGATCAGTGCTGCCTGTGTTCTGATCCAGTGTTCACAGGACACCATCGCCTTGATCTCCAGCCTCTTTCGCCGCCCCATCGTCGGCCATCATTGCTCAATGACGGATACAGAGTGAGTGTCCTAGTCTTTGGAGGGCAGAAGATTCTGTTCAACAGTGACCCCCCCCCCCCCCCCCCATGAACTTTTTGAAGTGTGGTTTGTGTTTTGTTCAATTGATGATGAGGGAGGAGGGGGAAGGTTGAGAAAACAGATGAGCTTCGAATGTCACCTCCTTCTCAGGAACAATAATGCACATTTTTTTTAATTATGTAATGTAACATAATTTGATATGATACAATATGGTATAGATAATATAATATAGTATAATATAGTATAATATAATATAATATAATATAATATAATATAATATAATGTGTATACATATAAAAGGCAATTCTGTCTGTCTCTGTATGTTTGTTCCTCCGCCGTGCCTAAACCGCTGGATGGATCTTCACCATATTTGGCATGCAACTTCACTTATCCGATAAAAAGGTCTTGACGGGGCCCGATTTTCAAAAAAGGGGGTAGTTTAAAATAAATAAATAAACATTTCTACCCTTGCGCCAACAGGCATTCACGCTAAATGAAGTTGTCACACACACACGCGGAGCACGAAGGAACAGTAGGGCGGGAAGGGGGTAGAGAATGGGAGCGGGATGATGATGACGGGAGCGGGACAACGGGGCAGAAAGACAAAGGCGGTCTGCAAGCTTACACAGTGAGACTGAAGAGGAAAACACAGGAGCGCCTTGCAGCCATGGATTTACGCTGAATGACGTTGTCACACACAAATGACGTCTTGGAAAAAAAAAAAAAAATCAATGACGTAATTACTAACAGTGACGTATCAATGGCGCAGAAAGCGATAGGAGAGTGTTAAGACGCAATGCGTCGAGACGCAAAACTGGACGTCGGAACACTACATGACAAACACGCCGGGGCGAGACGGGGTCGAAGCGCGTTCTGAATTTGGGTAAAATGACGCATTAAGCCTGACACTTCTCTATGACGTCAAAATGTGTTTCAGTCTGTCGTAAAATATCTTTACGTAATCTCCATCGCAACCGCTTGAATAGGTTCTTATGGGAGAAAAAGCCAGCCTTCGTGTGTATTCACATGAACGATCATTGCTATACAATCTTTGTTTTTTTCTGTGAATAATCATTACTGTACAGCCTTTGTTGTAGAGGATCATTACTGTACAATCAACCTTATATTCCATGTATTCCATAGAGGATCATTATTGTACAATCTACCATATCTATTATATAAAGCTCAGTTTGCCTGTTAGCTTATACACGGCCACAGTTTTAGGCCGATCGCCACCAAATTTGGTATCAAGTATCCTTGCTGTCCTACAAACAGCAACGTCGGGTCGGCGATCACGTGACGCATAGCGTCGTGGCGCAATTTACGTCCACAGACGCAAAACTGGACATAAGAACACTACAAGGCCACAGTTTTAGGCATAATGTTTTTTATGTGAAAAGTAGAATTAATATGTAAGAAGTTTGAGTGATAAATGGAACAGATGTAGACTGCTTTTGCTGTTTAAGAAAGAAACAAAAGCACGTTCTGTATGATGTTGCCTTTAACTAAGGTAAATACAGAACATTTCTACCCTTGCGCCAACAGGCATTCACGCTTTATCATGACTTTGGACTGAAGGCAAAGTAAAATTCAGCAGAACCTGGAAAAAAAAATCCTCTGATTATAGAGTTCTCCGTTTTAAGCCCTAATTACTATTGTCATGACCGTTCGGTTTACAGATACAGAGGGATGCTAGGAACGCCATTCACCACATCTTATCAAAATAAAACCCCGCTAAAAACCGTTCTTTGTTACCATGGACGGTCCCAAGCCCGGCTGAGAAAGAGGGAGGGTTGGGCGTAGGGTTAGCTTCCCTACCCTGTGAAAACAAACTAGCTACAGAAACGCAACAAGGAAATCACAGAACATTGCGGCCCTGGGAGAGGATGCACCTTCAGCGGAAGGATCTATGACGCGGAGTAGTGAAAGCCAGAACCTGGAAGCTACTCAGCCGACTTCCATCCTTAGTACCAGGACCACCATCACCATCGGGACATGGAATGTACGGACCATGTTCGAAACAGGCAAGACTGCTCAAGTGGCCACAGAGATGAGGAACAATAAACTGAGCGTCTTGGGCATCGGCGAAACAAGATGGATAGGAGCAGGACAGAGGAGACTGACCAGGAGAGCTGCTGCTGTTTTCGGGCCACGAGGAGGACAATGCGCCGCACACCCACGGAGTCGCCCTGATGCTGTCCAAGACTGCACAGAGAGCGCTGACTGGATGGCAGGCTCATGTCCCCGGATCATCACAGCGTCCTTCAGAACTAAAAAAAAAACGCCACCTCAACCTAAACATTGTACAATGCTACGCTCCGACGAATGACAGTGAGGAGGATGACAAGGATGACTTCTACAATAGACTCCAAACAGTTCTCCAGAGTTTCCCTGGAAGAGACATCACTGTTGTCATGGGAGACTTCAACGCCAAGATTGGCAGCGACAACACAGGCTATGAGAAGATCATGGGGCGGCATGGGCTGGGAGACATGAATGACAATGGCGAGAGGTTTGCAGACCTGTGCGCCACAAGTGAGCTCGTCATAGGAGGAAGCATCTTCCCGCACAAGAGAATCCACAAAGCCACCTGGGTTTCTCCCGATCACACAACTGAAAATCAAATTGACCACATATGCATCTACAAGAAGTTTAGAAGATCACTCTTGGATGTCCGCGTCCGTAGAGGAGCAGATGTCGCTTCAGATCACCATCTGCTCACAGGGCGCTTTAAACTGAAACTGAAGAAAAAACTGGACGGGGGAAATCACCCATCGTCAGAGATTCAACACAGTCCTTCTAAAAGACCCAACAAAGAAAGAGAGGAATTCAAAACTGAACTCTCAAACCGCTATCAGATCCTGCAAGAGCTGCTTGAGGAAGAAGAAGACAATTGATGATGATGAGAGATGGGGAGCAATGAAAGAGGCCTGGGTTACAACCTGTAAAGTTGTACTAGGCCATAAAAAACAAAATCAAAAGGAGTGGATCTCGGCAGAATCTTTAAAGAAAATAGAAGAGAGAGAGAAAGCAGAAGAAGGCGGCAGTCAACAACAGCCGGACAAGAACAGGGAAAACCAGAGCTCAGCAACAGTATACAGGAGTTAACGAAGAAGTAAAGAAAAGTGTGAAGGCAGACAAGAGGAAGTACATTGAGAATCTGGCAGTGGAGGCAGAAGAGGCAGCGAGACTTGGCAACATGAAGAACTTGTATGACACCACGAAGAAGTTGTCAGGGAAGTTCAGCAAGCCAGAGAGGCCCGTGAAAGACAGGAGGGAAAGGCAATACAAGGTGAGGATGGACAGAAACAGAGATGGA
>JADBJO010000287.1:27500-47500 GCA_016801955.1 Conus betulinus
GTGACGAAGAGTGTGCTAATTGTCTCCCTCTACCTGAAATACGGCCAGACCGCGATGAAAGGAAAAACACAATAAAGTAACGCCCTTGGTGACTAATCTTCAGCGACGAAATGTATTCACATTGGCCAGCCAACAGTGTGAACGTGATCTGACGGCACCGCTCCAATAGTCCTAAAAAAGACGGCTTCATTGTCTCGAGCCCTTCCCTCTCTCCCTTTAGAACGATCAGCTTTGGGGATGACCACAAGGTCGTTCCCATATATTTGTTCTCTCTCGGCTTTAAAACAACAAACGTGAATCGTCTTGTAGAACGGAATGGCATGAAACCACCGAGATTACTACTTGCTGTTTGGGACTTTGAGGAAATCCGGGAAAAGCGAAAGCAGGAGAAACGTTAGAATGTCACGCGTTCTTCGTGCTCATATCGGGAACGTTTACCATGTTTGGAGAGTGTGGAAAAACAAAACTGATGCTGAACATCATTGAAAAAGTTTTGATTTTTACCTTCTGCCCTTTAAGACAAATTCATCCTGTTTAAATGAGATTAAGAGGATTTGAACCGGAAAGAGAATGAATTAGAAACTAGAATGTTAAAATTTCCTTTTTGGTTTTTGAACTCTATCTCATAAATGTTTTTATACATGTCAGAGGATGTTTTTTCGTATATGTTGTAAACCGTCATCTGAGTGAGACACAGAGTTTACAGTATATGACTGTTATGCTTTGTTTGTGACTTGACAAAGAAGTGCAGATGCTTTACTGATTGTGTATCTTTGCCTCTCTCTGACTGTGTAGCAAAGATATTAAGAAAAACATTACTAGACTCTCCCAAGCTCACAGATCCAGTCTGGTATCTATTCAAACTGGACCGTTACTGTGCATCACAAAGGTGTTTACATAAGCCGCCTACAGTGGTTTTCTAGCTATCCCATTCCGCAGTTTCTCTGTTCTCTGTTGACATTTGATTGACTGATAGCAGACCTGCTGATGAAGGAGGCTGTCTGCGACAATTCTGATACTGTTCAAAGATTTTTATGTCAAATATTCCCAGGGATGACCTAGTCAGCATTTTTTTTTTCTACACGGCGCACGAAGTTGTGCGGAGAAGTTTTTTTTTTTTTTTTTTTTTTTTTTTTTTTTTTTTTTTTTTTTTTTTTTACACGGCGCACAAAGTTGTGCAGAGAAGCTTCCGTACGTCGCAGACATCCATTCGTCTTCG
This sequence comes from Conus betulinus, assembly GCA_016801955.1. Classification (NCBI taxonomy): domain Eukaryota; kingdom Metazoa; phylum Mollusca; class Gastropoda; order Neogastropoda; family Conidae; genus Conus; species Conus betulinus. Next base: position 28,720 of record JADBJO010000287.1, read on the forward strand.
CGTACCCCGAATGAGCATTCTTGAAATGTTGAGCTAGCTGTCAGAAAAGCAAAGACACAGTGAGAGAAAAGACAATATTATTTGCACATGATTTCTTGAGGACAGGATACAGTTTGTAATGAAGAGAGAAACATACACAAGGAGTTAAAAAGTGAAAAAAAAAAAAAGATCAAAGCAAAAAAAAAAAAAAAAAAAAAAAAAAAAAAAAAAAAAATAGAGGACAGCAAAGACAACTGAATTATGATTGACCCCCCCCCCCCCCCCCCCCCCCCCACCACCTCTTATCTCACCTGGCATGCTCATGGGGGGGGGGGGGGGGGGGGAGAGAGAGAGAGAGAGAGAGAGAGAGAGAGAGAGAGAGAGAGAGAGAGAGAATGGTGCTCGACCCTGTCGTTAGCAATCCTGCTAGAAAATACACCGTTCAGTGTCTACAAGTGTTATAATGGCAACATACCTAGCTTAAAATCTGATCTCTTAAACCGTGAAACAATATCCGAGCAAGGGAGGGAATTTCCATTTGTGGACGGAAATGGCGTAAACGCTCGAGGGTGTCTTCCCTTTCTCAAATATTTCCTTACCTTTGCCGAGGAGGTTAAGTTTCCATCCATGTTCCTTGGCCTGTTTGTCTGTTTGTCTGTCTGTTTGTCAGCACATCATGGCAAAAATGCCAAAGCGAGTTAAAGGAAACTTAGTGGAAAGGTACGTGGAATGAGGATCAAATACGAACTCATCTAATTTTGATACAGATACGTTAAGTGGATTTGGATCAACGGCGCAATCAAATACTGTTTATCGAACTATGTTTCTACTGAACATGAGCACTGCGAGGCTTCTCCCTATGAGATGATGACTAACTCTTAAGAATTTGAAAGATTTCTAGTGATATAGACGTTGACACTTTGTAGCTTGAACATGACCTTTCAAAGAAAGCTTGGGAAGTAACTCTTTCAGTTCGCACACACTGTTTCTACCCTCGGCGGAAAAAAAAAGTAAGCTCTTTTTGTACGTTAATTTTTCAAAAAAGATATTCGACCATGAGAATGGTCTTCGCGCTCCCGAATGTTCTGGTTACTTTGTATGCAGGCCTATTACTTTACAATATATTCAAGTAGAGTATAACATAGCATAGCATAATATGGTATAGTATAATATATCATGTTATGTTATAATACTATTATATTCTTCCAGATTGAAGGAGGTTCGAAGGTCGTATGCATACCAACCATTCTAGCAGGTTGTCCATTCGGTATTAGATCAGAACAGGGACAACTGAACACCAACAAATTGACTCAACAGGAACGCAGCGTCAGCTTTGCTGGGTTTCCCTATGACGACCTGATGTTGATTAATACCTGTTGATTGTTAGTGCTGAGGCCGTGATAGGACAAACCGGGGTGTGCAGGGATGATGCGACAAAAACAAAACGCCACCCGGCAAGTCTTAGTATTCGAACTGAGGGTCCTTTAACGTTGTCGTTAATGGGCCCAGAGGGAATTGTCTAACGCCCCCAAATCCATCAAAGCCAAGACATAATCCATACCTCCCTCATCTCCATTACTGGCCTCTCCTGCCATCTACCCATTTCTGGTCCTTCAAATTGGCTTCAGCGTGAAACGTTGTCGGTGCCCATCTAAATCTGGACCCTGACAGGCTTACACTTCATTGTTGGTATGTCAGGTTTGCGTGCTGTGGAGGAATTGCCTTTGCTGCTGGTAAACGTCTAGGATAACACTCGTCGATCTCCTGAGAGACAAAAATGGGAGAAAAGCGAATCTCCCGGAGACGTAACGTCGCTGCCTAGGCAAAAAAAAATAATTAAATCTGATGTACACGCAATCCTATTACCTTAAGAAAAGGATCAAGGGACCGTACAGTTGTGTGCTGAGTTAAGCACCAGAGACTTCAATTCAAAATGCTAACAAAACTGATAACAGCTCAATGGACTTATTTTTCAATACGCGCGCGCGCGCGCGCGCGTGCGTGCGTGTGTGTGTGTGTGTTTGTGTGTGTGTGTGTGTGTGTGTGTGTGTGTGTGTGTGTGTGTGTGTGTGTGTGCACGAGTACGTCAGTGTTCTCTCTCTCTCTCTCTCTCTCTCTCTCTCTCTCTCTCTCTCTCTCTCTCTCTCTCTCTCTCTCTCTCTCTCTCCTGTAAAAACATCTATAAGTCCTTTACTTTCATCTGTTTTCCCCCCCTCTTCTTTTCCTTTCTTCGCCTTCCTTTCTTCCAGTTTATTTTGTTTTTCTTTGGTTCACTGTTATATTTTTCTGCTTCTGCTTTTCATCCTTTTGTCTTCGCCTTTTTTTTTTTTTTTTTTTTGAACTCTAGATGTTTTCCTAACTAATTTCTGTGCTTTTTGTTTCTTTCGCAATCCTCAGTTTTCTTCAACTTTCCATCTTTTACCTATCTGATCATTCCATTTAAAACATATCTTTCTCTCAAAAGCTTTGAAATGAGGTTTCTAAGCACAGTACTCAGGAGTGACATTTACAATCATGTAAAAGCCACTTCTTCCCGTGAAACCCTTCATTTTCTTTTGCTCAGCAACAGTATGAACCTCTCTCTCTCTCTCTCTCTCTCTCTCTCTCTCTCTCTCTCTCTCTCTCTCTCTCTCTCACACACACACACACACACACACACACACACACACACACACACACACACACACACACACACACACACACACACACAGAGACACACACACAGAGACAGAGAGAGAGAGAGAGAGAGAGAGAGAGAGAGAGAGAGAGAGAGAGAGAGAGAGAGAGAGAGAGAGAGAGAGAGAGAGAGAGCAGACTGACAGACAGACAGAGAGAGAGCAGACAGGCAAGCAGGCAGGCAAGTAGACCAACACACACACACACACACACACACACACACACACACTGACAGTCAGAGAGACAGACGATAGCAGAGAACAAAAAAAAAAAAAAAAAAAGTAAGGTAAATAAATGAGGCAAGAAGGTGAGGGCTCACTTGCAGGCTAATCTCGGAACGAATGAAATATTCAGTGGACACAGCATTGGGTTTCCCTCTTTTTGTTTGTCATTTTCATTCGTAAAGAAACAAATGTAAATTAAAGTTATACATTGCAAAATGAAGAATCAGTCAATAACCACCACCACCCTCCTCCTTTTTAACAGAAAAACTTAAAGAAACTTTCCTTCTTTTAAAAGGACAATAAAAAATTTTATTGCTCTGTCTGTCTCATGCAGTATTCCCAGTTTTTTTTGTTTTGTTTTGTTTTGTTTTGTTTTGTTTTGTTTTGTTTTTCTGACTCACCCCTTTTAGTAATCGAAGAAAACAAATGATGTTCCTGTTTCAGCTTGGACTTGTCTGCAGATTTAAATCTAACATCTGTGAGTGTGTGTGTGTGTGTGTGTGTGTGTGTGTGTGTGTGTGTGTGTGTGTGTGTGTGTGTGTGTGTGTGTGGTGTGTGATGGGGGGGGGGGGATGTGGAGGTATGAGAGTAGTGTTATATCTTTTTGTTTTATGTTTCTTTTGATCTTAAGATGCCACTGGCTGTTAAGCTGTCAACAATAGAAACTGGAAGCAAAACAATGCCAAACAGCTGCTTTTTTTTTCATTATGTGTCTTGTTAGAACAGTGCACCTTGCAGCTGCACTACGCAACGTTTTGTTTTGGTTTGGTTTCGGATTTTTTTAATTGTTTGTTTGTTTTCGATTAAAAAATCTTACATTCCTAATCTGAAATTAAAGGACACTTTCTTTATCTAATTTCAACTGAAAATGAGACCATTTGTGGAACCAGCCCGGGTGTTTGTGTTTTTAAAGCTTTCTTTTCATTCAAAACTAGTCCGCCTTCGCTCAAGGCTGTGTCAGGCCAATTGACGTAGGCTAGAACACCAAGGCTACATGAAAATGTTGTTATGCTCTGCATAGTTATGCGGGGATTGTCTTCAGTTGTGACAAGCTCCTAGCATAACATTATCAGACACCAAAATCCCCGAAGTCGGAGTGTGGCTGCCCATGTGGCAGGGTAATCAAGAACGGTCAAACACGTAATGTTCTCATCCCCAGCTGATGCATTTGTACCATAGTGTTCAAATACTTCGGCTGTTCGGATGATCACTGGAGTCTTTTAGCCAGGGTACGACGACGATGATGACAACAACAACAACAACAACAACAACAACAACAAAAACAACAACAACAACAACACAACACAACAACAACAACATTCTCACTATTTTAAAATGTAACTGGCTCTTTCAAATCTCACAATCTCCTGTCGTGTCTGTTTCCTAGGTCACACAGGAGTGCTCGGTCACCAAACCCGTTTGCAGGAAAAAAAAAAAACATAGTTGATAGGATTATATATAGAGAAAAATGACTGTGGATATTGAACGAGAAATGGGATAGAAGTAAAGGGTATTATCAATATAAATGAAAACAAGGAGGCGTATAATAGGGCAAAAGCAGAGAGAGAGAGAGAGAGAGAGAGAGAGAGAGAGAGAGAGAGAGAGAGAGAGAGAGAGAGAGAGAGAGAGAGAGAGAGAGAGAGAGAGAATGAAAATTATGTATTCATGCACAGGCCACCATTCCTCACGAAGGAGGTAGATGGAGAAAAAAAAAAAGAAAAACTTTGAATAAACAAAGTAAGGGTGGAAACGGACATTGAATGTATGTATAACAGCACAGTGATATAAGGTCACGATTGAGAGAGAGAGAGAGAGAGAGAGAGAGAGAGAGAGAGAGAGAGAGAGAGAGAGAGAGAGAGAGAGTAGGTAAAAATGGAGTTCAAAGGAGCCAACAAATGATATTTGGTCATAAACTATGTAGTAGGCTTGGTCTTTCATAAAACAAAAACAACTGGCGGTGAATATCTAACGAAGAAGGTAATAAACATCTACGCAGTTACAGTTCGTCGAAAGGGTATTCTCTCGCTCGAAGTGCCTCTTTAGATCGCATTCAAATCAAAATTGATGGAATGGAGGCATTACTTTACAAGAAGATGATTCCTTGATATACATCATTCTTGTTCTTGTTCTTGCTGTTCTTGTTCTTGTTCTTCTTGTTCTTGTTCTTGTTGTTTTTTCTTCCTCTTCTTCTTCTTCTTCTTCTTCTTTCTTCTTCTTTGTACAGTCAGACAGGAACCCGAGAGGCACTAACGAAGGCTGCTGTACGGAGGACACCCTCCAGCGATCCATAGAGCGTTTCTCTCTCGTCGATGTATTGGCAGACCACATCTCCGCTCTTAACATGTATGACTTGATATGAGGTTAATTATTACTTGAAAAGAAGTATTGAGTAAGATGCACATACTTTCTGATATTGAGACACAAAGTAACGTGGAGACATGACCTAATAGAAATGTGTTTGTATAGGGAGTTGTCCTTTCCCATTGAGTTATCATCTTATAAGGAGATTTTTTTTTAAAGTAAAGATATGATATGCTACTGAATATAGAGATACATCTCCAATATTATGTAAAATCAAGTTGATGGAGTTTTTCTTAATAATGATATATAGCTTCTAGAATGTTCCTGCCTCACGGTTTTTTTTTTTTTTTTTTTTTTTTGCTCAATTTGACCCACTGCCCCCCCCCCCCCCCCCCCCCCCCCCCCCCTCTATTATTGCTTTTTACCTACTGCCATGTCTTTTGTTTCTCAGTGTTAACGAAACTTGTTTTCAGATGGGAGTTTGGAGAGCACGCAGATTAGGATTCCACTTCAGTAAAACTAAAACATGAAAACACAAAAGTTAAATTACCATCTAACCCTATCCCCATCCTCCGTCCCCTCACTGTATTACAAATTACAGGTGAAAAATAATAGAAGATGCAGGTACATAAACAAAATTAGACATTGGCAATGTATTCATGTAAACCACCCAGCCTCCCTTTCTTAACAATCCCCCCCCCCCCCCTCCCTTCACGTTCATTTTTTCTTAAATATTGTCTTCAATATAGCACTGCTTTTCCCTCCCTACTACCTCTCCAATGTACGAAGAAAAACTTTTATAAAAAGAAAATGCTAGAATTGATTTTTCCCCCTATAAACCATCCAGCATCCCCATCTCTACCACCCTCATCTCCCTCACTCTAAGAACCTACACCACCGCGTGCGCCCCTTCCTCTTTCATTTTCGTGGCTTTCATTGCTGCAATATACCATTTCCATTTCACTGCTCATACCCACCCCCACCCCCACCCCCACCCCGCGCAATCATGAACAAAAATTACATAAATCAATGCACAAAACAAGTGAAAACATTGAAGGAGGAGGGGAGAGAAAAAGAAAAAAAAAATCAGAAAATAAAAAAAACAAACAAAAAAAAAAATGAAGAAGAAAAGAAAGAAAAAAAAGGGGAAAAAAAGGCCGTGTTGGTTTCTCACTCAGGTTTCATTCCCCCTACCCTCGTTCTCCCCTCCCCACTCTTCTTTCTTTGGCTTGTGTTTCTTTTAGCCCTTGTCATTTTTTTTCTCCATCAACACTTTTTTTTTCTTCACCTTTTGACCCAGTCACCAAAATCAGTAGCGTGTAACAGCGATTCTCTGAGGGCAAGACAACGGTCGCCTTTGAAAGCACGTGAGTTCAAAAGACCAAACAAAACACAAACATCTGTGATGTTTCCTGGAGCAGCGAAAATTAGGGCTATCCGAGAAATGATGATTATCACATAATGATTAGTGAAGATCGTTAAGGAATGCACTTTGTTCGAAAATGGATTCTACAAGGGAGAAATAGGAAGCAATGCCGGTATTTTACAATTGTGAAAAAAAAAGTCATTGTTCTGTATTTCATTTTTATTTGATTTCACTTCCTGACAGAGAGGAGGGATTGGGTGAGGGGAGGGGTAAATGGGTGAGGAGAGTGGGGATTGAGGAAAGAAGTGTCGAAATCCTCTTTGAAAACATTTCACATCTGCCAGTTGTGTTCATTATCTATATCATGATTTTAACAAACGTGCTTCTATTCAAATATAGTGTAGTTTTGATTGCCTTCATTAAATTTTGTTTACATTGCACCGTAACCTTTTTGTTTCTAGTGGTGACTGACATGAGCAACGTGATTCTTAAAGTTCATCAAAAATAAAAACCGATTTAGAAAGACATTCTTCTCTCTCTCCATCTCTCGGTGGATCTAGGTTAATCATTTTTTGAGATATCTGAAATGTGTCCCATTAATTAACATGATCATTCTCAATATCAGCGTCCACGCGCATGTGTGTGTATTTGCAGGCGTGCGTGTGTGTACGTGTGCATGTGTGTGGTGTGTGTGTGTGTGTGTGTGTGTGTGTGTGTGTGTGTGTGTGTGTGTGTGTGTGTGTGTGTGTGTGCGTGCGTGCATGCTTGTACGTGAGTGCTGGCGTGCGTGCGCGTACATGCGTGCGTGTGTGTATGTGTGCACGTGTGTGTGTGTGTGTGTGTGTGTGTGTGTGTGTGTGTGTGTGTGTGTGTGTGTGTGTGTGTGCGTACATGCGAGCGTGCGTGCGTATGCGTGTGCGTTTGCGCGCGCGCGCGCGCGCGTGTGTGTGTATGTGTGTGTGTGTGTGTGTGTGTGTGTGTGTGTGTGTGTGTGTGTGTGTGTGTGTGTGTGTGTGTGTGTGTGTGTGTGTGTGTGTGTGTGTGTGTGTGTGTGTGTGTGCGTGTGCGTGCGTTTGTGCGCGCGCGCGCGCGCGCGTGTGTGTATATGTGTGTGTGTGTGTGTGTGTGTGTGTGTGTGTGTGTGTGTGTGTGTGTGTGTGTGTGTGTGTGTGTGTGTGTGTGTGTGTGTGTGTGCGTGTGTGTGTGTGTGTGTGTGTGTGCATTCCACTTATGTCACGGCCACAACGCCGAACAACGAAGGAAGTTCATATGATCAACAATCCAGTGTTTACAAAATAACAATCATCAGCAGCAGCAGCACCACCACCACCACTGCCACCACCACCACTACCCAGTAGTGTGCCTATGGCTATCATTAAAAATCATATTGGAATGTACATGAAGTACCGCCCAGATGGTGTGCTAAAACGGCAAATGAAGCGTGTTCATTGATGGTCGAAGGAACAGGACATTTTTCAATTTGTTGACCCACAACAACACAAAATCAGGCTTGGAGTCATGGCAGGCTTAAAAAATAAATTTTTGAGATCCACGGAAAAAGGTGTTCTCCACAATTCTTAGCCGCTGACAATGCTTGGGTTATTGAACCGCAGAGCTGACCACTCAGACTGTTCCATATCTTTTGATCTCCCTTGCATCCTTAAATGGGTCCTCAAGCATAGGCTCAAAGATTGTCTCTTACATTTTTATACTGTTTGCGTAATGTTTTTATTTTTCATCAACTTTTTTCCTCTCCACACTTCCGTTTTGTTTAATTCTACTACCTTTTTGCTGGCTGCTTTGGAGGTGCTGTTGGATTCTTTTTCGAACCCTTGGCGGTCGGAACACCACAGAATTATGGACTGTGGTGTGTCTCTATCTGACGCCAAAAGCACAGGTATGATCAGCTTTATCTTCCTGATGAGTGCGATTCAGTAAAGGCCTCGGAGCAGGTGATACACACACACACACACACACACACATATATTCAGAAACAGGTGATATATATAATATATATATATATACACACACACATATATTCAGATTCAGAAAATTTTATTATCTGTCGTTATAAGAGAAATTACATTTGTGACTGCTGCCCTAAAATATACATATTTATAGTTACAAACGTGACACTGGAAATTAAAATTACTTACAAACAATAAAACATGCGTGTAACACCAAAATGGGAATTTCAATCTTTCTCTTTTTGGTAGTGTAAATAAAGTACACATTCAGCCACTCCTGATTTTTATATACGTAAGTGTGTGCACAAAAGAGAGAGAGAGAGAGGGGTGATTTATCATTAAGATGAGACGTATTCCAGACATTTCTATTTCTCACTGTTCCAGGACATGCACACATAAAACAGAAACACACCCACACTCCAGCATCTATATTTTCCCGCTTGCTCACGGGCATACACATCCGCGCACATGCTTATGTCACAGGTGATCCATCGCCTCTTCTTACACGCTGTGTATTTAAAAACGCAATGGATTTGAACACAAAGCTCTTTTTTTGTGCGCATCAGCTTAGGTCTGGGAACACAAAATCGTCTGCCTGATGGAAGGAGCACAACTGTCCTGTCGCGCAAGCGTATGCCCACTGTCACTAACAATCGCACGAGCCTTGTTGACCGCACGCCTTTCATACAACTCGCGCATATTCTCCCGTCTCTCACCAACAATCTTGCCGCAGATGTTTCACAACGCTATCCAAGAGTTTGCTGTTTTTCAAATTAAGATTTCCATACCAGCAAATGCATGAAAAAGTCAAGATAGACTCAATAAAACTCCTGTAAAATGTTTTAAGAATTTTTGGCTGGACATGCAGATTCCTCAATTTGCGTAGGAAATGCATTCTCTAATTTGGCATTTTTTTGTATGCGGACCTGGTGTGTGTATTGAAAGTGAGCTTATTGTCTAATGTTGTGCCCAGATAATTTGTATTCCTCTACCCGTTCCACTTTTTCTCCATCAATGTAAAGATCAGGCACATAATTTTTTCCGCTTTCCTAAAATCTATGATCATCTTTGTTTTTTTTGACGTTAAGCTCAAGATAATTTTCTTTACACCAGGTGCTGAAACGCTCAACATCATCAAAATATGTTACATCAAAGTTGGAAAGGTCTACAAGGGCTGTATCATCTGAATATTTTATGACTGGGTGTTTCTTCTGTACCAATGCAGTCGTTGGTGTACAGAGTAAAGAGGACAGGAGAAAGAACGGTACCTTGAGGGGAACCTGTGGAGCAAAAGAGGACAGATGACATGACAGATTGATAGCGCACTGACTGGGATCTGGAGATGAGGAAATCTGTGATCCACAGGATAAGCCTGGGTCTGACATTTAAGGATAAAAGTTTGTGCGCCAAGAGATGAGGCTGGATGGTGTTAAAAGCTGATGAAAAATCAATAAAAAGAATACGAACAAAAGAATCTGTTTCTCTCCAGGTGAGTGTAAGCGTTGTGTAAAAGTGTGAGAGTGGCATCGTCTGTGCATCTGTTGCATTTGTATGCAAACTGATAAGGATCTCTTGATGACTGACTGTGTATATATATATATGTATATATGTATGTGTCGTGGAAAGGGATCACAATACATATATATCTCTCGTCGAGAAGAATTACGATATATATATATATATATATATATATATATATATATATATATATATATATATATATATATATATCTGTCGTCGAGAGGGATTATGATACATATATATCTCTCGTCGGGAGGGATTACGATAGTTTTTCTCATTCAACTAGTAAAGGGTTTTTCATACTTATGATATACATTTTCCCATTTACTTAATCTTCTACATTTTTTTTTTTTCTCTCACTTTCTGCTCTTTGTCAAATCATTACTATAACTATAGAAGAATTGTTAACTTGCACTTGTTTTCCGCCCATTACTTAATTGTTCAGCTTTATATATTTATACACACACTTAACATAATTTGCGATTAGAGAGTAAATAATCATGAGCTATTTACAAGAAAACCAAGTATGTCATCAAAACGGCATACCGACGAAAGCTTATTTTGAAATCTCTATGCTATTTGGGAGGTATCGGCCCTTTTATTGGCTGTAGCAGAATTGGGCTTCTTAAGAAAAGACGAAACTATGATTTTACATTCTTCCGTTTACGCACCATGTTTGCATGACCAATTGTGTGTTGTACAGTAATTTCACCTGACCAACTTTAACCAAGACAAGCTTTCCACAAAAAGAGTTTTTAGCAGCAGGGTCAACTTGTCGGTAGTCGGTAACACCTTACGTCGCCAATCATTGTGAGATGACTACATAAAACTCGTTGTAACAGCCATTCTTACATCCCACTCCCCTCTGGAAACTTATACCCCGGTGTAAGTCTGGGCTAGCCTGTTTTTTTTACCCCGGGTCATTCCAGGACTACCTGGAACTTACCTCCCCTAGTTGGAACTGACACCCCCCCCCCCCCCTCCCCCAGTCATCTACATTGTACAAGGTACACAGCCACTCACGAGACATTAATTAGTTGTAAAAATAGTTCAAATCTTTGATATACATTAAAGTGACCAATGGTCAGTGACATTGACCACTGGCTGTCTGCATTGCACAAGGTATAAAAACACTCATGAGACACTGATTAACTGCAAAATAGTCGAAATATCTGATTACGTCATAGTGGTCAGTGGCACTGACCACCAGTTGTCTGCATTGTACAAGGTACGCAGGTACTCGGGAGACTATAATTAGCTGTGAAATAGTTAAAATCTCCGACTTACGTCATAATGACTAGTAAGTAGTCAGTGGCACTGACCACTAGTGATCTACATTGTACAAGGTACGCAAGCACTCAGGAAACACTAATTAGCTGTTAAATAGTTAAAATCTCCGATTTGCGTCATAATGACCATGGTCAGTGGCACTGACCACTAGTCATCTACATTGTCCAAGCTAAGGTACACAGGTACTCTCGGGAGACTAAACAACTGTAACATATTTAAAAGAGGCAAACCGGGATGAAGTAACAACGGTACTTGGTCACAACGACACGTGGTCACAACGACATTTTGTCACAACTACGCTTGGTCACACTGGCACGTTGTCATACTGGCATGTAGCCATCTTTCTTTCCCACGGATGCACGGGCGTACTCACACGCCAGAATATTGACCCACACATGAAAGCCAGCGCGAGAAATGTTAATACTTATGTTAGTGAACCAGGGCGTGTGTGGTGGTGGTGGTGGGGGGGGGGGGGGGGGGGGGGGGGGGGGGAGGTGAGGAGGAGGGAAGTAGGAGGTCCATCTATTGAGAAGAGTCTAGAACTACACTTTGTCTAAACCCAACTGACTGTATATAGGAAATGAGAGAGAGAGAGAGAGAGAGAGAGAGAGAGAGAGAGAGAGAGAGAGAGAGAGAGAGGGTAAATATGCAAGCTACCCATTTTTTTTAAAGGCGGGTGTGCGTGTTGGGACAAGGCAGAGGAAAATCCTGAATAACTCTCTCTTGTTTGAAGGGTGGGTGGGTGGGGAAGGAAGGAAGATTCCAAATAGTCCTAGAGTGAGAGGGAACTGACCCTTTGGGGGGGGGGGGGGGGGGCTAATTTCCAACTAGTGGGGAGGGGTCAAGGGGGGGGGGGGGGGGGGTAATGGGGGCGGGGGGTGGGGGGGGGGGGGGGGGGGGGGGGGGGGGGGGGGGGGGGGGGGGGGGGGGAGGGCTAGCCCAAACTTTACCCCTGCGGGGGTAAGTTCCAACTAGTGGGGGGGGGGGGGGGGGTAAGTTTCCAGCTAGTCCTAGAATAACCCGGGAGTAAAAACAGGCTAGCTTAGCTTGACTTACCCCTGGGTAAGTTCCAGAGGGGGGTAAGAACGGGGCTGTTACATCGGGGTAGGAAGCAAAGGTGATGGTGGTAAAAGGGTATACCACCACCACCACCACCACTACCACCACCACCACTATTATCATCATCAACATGATTGCCCTGAAGGATCCATGTGGAACATTGGACAGTAACGATTCTCCACAGATTTCAGTTCGTCATTGACAAGATCGAAGTCTAATTACTGGTGCACTATTTCACATTGCTCATTGAAAGATTTCAACAAAAGATGAAAATTGCTAAAACAATCAGATCTGGTTTGTTTTCTCATTTATCAAACATAATGGTTTCTTTGGCGTGTATTACATCTTTAACACTAATAAGTGGATGGCATCCTACATCTACGTAATGACAACGCAGTCAGTTATCAGTAATGTTGGCGTGCTGCCTGAACTGTGCAGAAAATGTTTTTTTTTTTTTTTTTCCTTGACCATTTTTATCTCTTACATATTTGGCGCTGTCTTTAGTCTGCTGAGCTGGCCGTGCATGGTCAATGTCATCTTCAGAACGCACATTGCAAAACAAGAAGACACCCTTAAACCGGTATTGAAGTGATAATCGTCGTCCTGTATATCTTACATTATCTTTCTAGACCCCCCTACGTATCTTGAAGAAAGTGATTTGATAACAATCAATATCAATTACACTTTCAAGATGTAAACTGCAATGAATGCACCTTCCGATTGTGGATAATCCTGGTTTCCATTTCTCGTTGTGTGCGGATTACTATAAATCTTCAAGCTATTGTGAAAGTTTGGTTCAGAAGAAGTTTTTTTTTTTTTTTTTTTTTTCAACCTCTGCGCCACCCCAGAGGCAGTGCACCCACGCCGCTCATTCCGACACCCTGTCCACAGCCACAGCCCGGTCGGCCCCGCCGCAGCCCCGGCACCGGCAATCCACAGGCAGCAGTCAATGTTAAGTCGTCAGGAGGCAACCCACCGGAGGAGACACTGCACTGCTGCCGAGTCACTTCAGTGGTGTTCAGTGGCGCCTGTTCTGATCTAACATACGCAGGACACCCACCTACTAAGCCCCCTACTGACGACAATAATTGCTTAGTCGCGGAGCCGGCGTGAGTGAGCTCTCCCTCCGGAGGGCGCCACCACGTCCGTCCAACGACAGCCCCCATGACTCGCCGATACCGGTGACCCCGACGGAACCAAACCAAGGCCACAGACGTGGAGAGGACATCGAAACTGAGGTCACCATGAGAGCAGGGCATGAAGGGCCACAGAATTTGAGACTTTTTTTTTTTTTTTTTTAATGCTGATCGATGAGAATGATGATGATGATGATGATGATGCTACGGATTTCCATTTCGGTCTGAGACTACATGACAGGGCTGTACTCTACGCTTCCTTTCATAATATATCCCGGCGTCAACCAGGCCCGAGAGATACAGACACCTGCAGTGTTGGTCAGGAAATTTGAGCAACACTCTCAGAAATGCATCCATTAAGTGGATGAAACTCGACTGTGTGGTCCTAGTCTTCCCAACTGAGTCCGCAGCAAACTCAACTCTGGGTAGGAGCCGGTCGGGGCAGAAAAACCCACATGACTTCTGATGGGATTCGAACCCACGACCTCCCCAGGGTTATGTCCGGGCCGTATCCAGGGCTGCTCAGACACTCGCAGCACTGTGCGTGTCCTCTGGGATCAGCGAAATGGCGCTCTTTCACTCGATGATTCTCGGCGTGGACTCTTTTTTTGACGGTGTGAATTGAGCTGCATAAGATCACCGTCACGCGCACGCGCGCGCGCGCGCGCACACACACACACACACACACACACACACACACACACACACACACACACACACACACACACACACACACACACACGCCGATGCTGTTGTGGGAAGTTCAGCTGTACTAGTATTAATATGTGGAGTTTTGCCTTCTCTGGACCAAACAGACTGACTGGTCCCACAACCGTGGAGTTAGGAAATTTGTATTGAAATGAACTATTTGAAATTCTCCTCTTAAACGACAAACCGAAATAGAAATTGATGCATTATTGATCTGATTGTAATAGAACATTTGGATTCTGTTGTTTGTGCCTGAAAGAACGACGACGAAGCATTAACCTCCGATTTATTTCTTCCACGCTTGCTCTATAAAAGTTGGAAACATGTACTTTTCTTTCATGAGCAAAATTGAAAACTGCAGCGCATATAAGTTGATAATTCAAGGTTAGAATTAGAATTTCTTGTTAATTCCTTGTGCTGACTCTTGAATCGAGGCAGGGATGTAGTTATACAAGACCAGAATAGTAGCTATTGGGTGAGTAGAAATTCAGTTAAAACCAAAGTTCTGTGTGCTGCCAATGAACAGTAGAGGCTGGTCTGCGTGGCTAAATAGTCAGTCGTACCAGTGTTTGTCTCATTTACTGGGAAACAATGTCAGGTTTTGTTGACATTTTATTGAAACCAAGTTGAATCATTATAGTGTACTTCCAGGTGGCGTCAAAAGGTGGTGGCTGGCAAGTGTCTCAGTGCTAAAGCGCTTTAAAAGATTTGTCAGTATTCACCTGAACTGGAGTTTCATATCATACTGTTGGGATGAGAGTGTGCGTGGTCAAGCGTGCGCGTGCATGTGTGTGTGTGTGTGTGTGTGTGTGTGTGTGTGTGTGTGTGTGTGTGTGTGTGTGTGTGTGTATGTCAGTACAACACCATGTTAATCTGACAGTAAATGGGTTTCAGTCAGTCAGTCAGTGTGTGTGTGTGTGTGTGTGTGTGTGTGTGTGTGTGTGTGTGTGTGTGTGTGTGTGTGTGTGTTATTTGTGTGTGTGTGTGTGTGTGTGTGTGTGTGTGTGTGTGTGTGTGTGTGTGTGTGTGTGTGTGTGTGTGTTTACGCGGTTAACATGTCTAGTGTCATCCTGAACAAATGTGGCGTATTGGAACCTTTGTTTTGTGCTTGTTGCATTCTCGTTGTTGTATTTGGTTGGATGGTTCGTTTCTGTCTGCGTTCGTGAATGAGATGAAATGAAACCTTGCATGTTAGGAAATAATAAAAAAGGGCGCAAATTGACGAACCTGAATGTGCCTATTCATAAAAAGTCTGACCTGAGCTGTGAGGGAGCAACGCCGCTGGCATAGGCGAAGGGGAGGGGAGGGGAGGGGAGGGGAGGGGGAGGGGGGGAGGGAGGCGAGGACATAATGCCACAAAAACAAAACCCATAATCCCAACATTCCTATCATTCCATGTCGCCATTCCTCTCGTGTTGTTGTTGTTGATGAGCCCAGAGGGAATCGTCCAATGTCAAAACATCCATCAACGCCAACACAGTTTCAGTGTCTCCTCCTTTTTGCACGTTGCTGGATCCTGCCATCCACCCATCCCTCCTCCCCCAGATGGACTTCATCCTGAAGCGCCGTCTAAACCTGGACCTCGACAGGCTTACACTGCATTGTTTTGATGTCAGGATTGCATGCTATGGGGGAATTACCGTTACTCCCGGTAAACATCTGGGATGACACTCTTCAACCCCCTGAGAGACAAAAAAATGGGGGGAAAAGCAAATGTTCCGGAGATATAATGTGTCTGCCAACGCGGGGAAATACTTAAAATCTGATGTGCACGCAATGCCTTTATTTCAGAAAATGCACTCAGTGGTCTTATAATCGCCTGTGCAGGTACACGTACCTAGTGGATCCATACAATTTTAAGGACCCTAAAAATAATAAGCCTCCTAACTGGGCGATTCGATGAGCTTGTGTAGCATATGATTAAAGCAGACATAATCACATTTACCTGACACTTTGTGATGTCTCTGGTCTTTCTGCTGTCTCTGTTCTCCTATCTTGTCAGACTTGTTTGAATATTCTCTTAACTCTGATCACAAGCCAACGCTACGGGACACCGGGCGGAAAATATGTTGTTCATACTTTTGGTTACCATCAATCGATGATGAATTATACACGTAGGAACTATTCTCTCTCATAGTCTGCATCATGTTACTCCACCTAATGTCTGTCTGCAAGCTCCCTCAGAAATCTGTATAGGTAATATTTCATTCTATTAATTCTTCATTAATTGATACCATGATCACCTACTAAGATAATGAAAAGAAACAGATACACTCGAGGATGCCAGCGGGACCCAGGGCACTGTCTTCAGCTGCCAACCGAATCAGCCAAGAACAATCCTCCATCACCCTTAGAAACATACGCTCCGTTGCTATAGGGTGCAGGCACACAAGGGGATTCCATTAACATGTCAAAGGACGTAACTGTTCCCCTGGCAGATGTCGTTGTGTGATGGCCTATGGACGCAACACAACAGAACCTCCGCGGAAGCGACTTCATCGATGTACTAGTCCATGCTTGATGACTGCAGAGCCCACTGGCAAAAGACGCCATCGAGCAAACTGCTGTGCGCATCCCGCACCCCACTCGTTGCTGTTTTGCTGGCAGGTGAAACCAGTGCAACTCCAGACACAGCTTAGCTTTTGCCGCACGATCTTGTGTATCCTCTAAAGAGAATCCCGGTTAGCAGTTTTTCCTGCTGTCAACGTGACATTCCCTATGGTCAGTGGGTTTTTCCTTACCGTCACAGGGCCGGCCTTTCACAAGAGTCTGCCAAAAGTGCAGTCAAGAAAAAAAAGGCGTATACACACGACAATGCTAGTGGGAATAGGATAAGTGGTCATCGACAGCCGAACCAATCAGCTGACCGCAGATCCTGCACCACCATTAGAAACTGCACCGGGTTGAAATAGGGTGCAGGCGCGCAGAGAATCCCAGTATAGTGCATCCTCTGTTTTATGTTCTGTGATGTGTGCCAAATGGCATAATCTGCACATCAAGGTCAATAATTCATAAGTGTGAATGTTTACCGGTTTTCAATAGATTATCAAGTTCTTTTTGGAAAGTACATGTGAACTCACAGAAGAACATGTTCTTTTTTTTTTTTTACACACTGTTGGCAGTGAAAGGTAAATCAAGCGGAACAGCTGGCGCCATCAGCTCAGGCTGTTTCACTCTGTCAAAAGGATGTCTTTGGCTTAGCTGTCAAGATAATTAGTGATGGACACTTTGTAGAAAGTTCTTTTTAGTGTTAGTATCATTTTCAGTGCGGGCCATTTTACTGGCATATTGAGACAACCTGAAACGGCCTTAAGTGTTCGCTTCAGCTGAAATAAAATTATATTGCTTGATGTCGCTATGCTTCTCTCTCTCTCTCTCTCTCTCTCTCTCTCTCTCTCTCTCTCTCTCACACACACACACACACACACACACACACACACACACACACACACACACACACACACACACACACACTGTCACGTCAGCTAGGCTTCAACAACATAGGATCGACACACACACATAAGAAAAATTCCAGGCACTCTCCATCGACTGATCAGTAAAAATCTTCCTTTCAGAAGTTCCCTTCATGTTAGTTTGAAATATCGCTCCTTTTGTCTAATCAACTCTTCATTATGATCTGAGATTATTAGTCGGTACGATACTTTTATTGGCAGTCCAAAGGATGCCATTCTCTCTCCTCATTCTCAAGCATAATAGATTTGTTTGTTTCTCTGTTTGTTTGATGTCAACTGCATTGACTATTCTATCACCAGGCCTTCTCTATCGGAACAAGCCTATACTACATCCGCCGACTGTTTTGTGTGGCAACGTTCATCGACCTGCAGGAATATAGGTGTTGCTGCATGTATGTATGAATTTGGGATACATACATAAACGGCCAGACGGGACTTCACTTTCAAGGAATTGTCCCTGTTTGTTTACTATGCTCTTCTGTCTTTGTGCGCTAGGTGAAAGAGTACTTTCAGCAGCATTCGTTCAGGGGCTTCCAAGTGCTTCTCCCTCGGTGAACTATTTACTCGGCAGTGTAGCTTTCGATCGTGGCCTGAAACCAGCTCTGGATCCAGAAGTCAAGAGATGCATCGGCAGCTGTGGGCTGAAAATAACCGATCTAGCAGCAGGTGGATTGCCGGTTTATCTGATACCAGTCGCAGCAAAGCTAATAGGATTTGGCAAGTCGCTTTGCGTGTGTGTGTGTGTGTGTGTGTGTGTGTGTGTGTGTGTGTGTGTGTGTGTGTGTGTGTGTGTGTGTGTGAATTCAACCATAGTAAAAGGCAAACGTGTTCCTCAACCAATGTATACATCATTCGACAATCTAAAATACAATCAAACAAGTCAAATCTGAGCTTGTGTTTATTGAGAGAAACAGAACAAGCTTTTTTCTTCAGCCAGCCTTTACTAAAGAATTGTCATAATAAAGAGAAAACAAAAGAGGGCGTATCTATTTCGCGATATAAAGAAAATCCAAAACAAAAACAAATAAACTAACAAAGCATTAAAACAAAACCTGCAACATCGACCTGCAGGAATATAGGT
>JADBJO010000287.1:57500-65000 GCA_016801955.1 Conus betulinus
CTGTTTTGTCTGTCTGTCTGTCTGTCTCTCTCTCTGTGTGTGTGTGTGTGTGTGTGTGTGTGTGTGTGTGTGTGTGTGTGTGTGTGTGTGTGTGTGTGTGTGTGCGTCTGTGTACGTTGTGTGTATGTGTGTGTGTGTGTGTGTGTGTGTGTGTGTGTGTGTGTGTGTGTGTGTGTGTGTCTGTCTGTCTGTCTGTCTGTCTGCCTGTCTGTCTGTGTGTGCTTGTGTGCGTCCGTGCTTGAGAGAGAGAGAGAGAGAGAGAGAGAGAGAGAGAGAGAGAGAGAGAGAGAGAGAGAGAGAGGAGGGAGAGACATACATACAGACAGACATGGACAGAGATAGAGACAGACAGACAGACAGACAGATAGGATGGTCTCTTGATTTTGCCCCCCCCCCCCCCCCTCCCTCACATTACCGCACTTAAAACACCATCCATCTCCATAACATGTCAGGACGAAGGCTTAAGTGCCCGCTAACCCTTACATCACGCTTTCATTCTGCTCACCTTTTTCCCCTCCCATACAAAAAATGAAGCCAGGAAGATTCGGAGCGGAAAGGGGGAGAGAACAAGGAGGATCCATGGAAGAACAACTCATAGACGATCTGTTTAATAGCCCAGAAGGTGAATCCCAACCGATCTTCCTACCAATGGCAAAGTAATTTACAGAATCCGGTGAATCGCATCGTCCGACAGATACATGCATATTTGTAATTGAGAGAGAGAGAGAGAGAGAGAGAGAGAGAGAGAGAGAGAGAGAGAGAGAGAGAGAGAGAGAGAGAGAGACGGTGACAATATCAATAATGAAGTTTCTTATTCAGCTTCTCTCCGCTGAGACGCCATTTCGTCTTCAATACAATCAAAACATATGTTGTCTGTAACAGCAAGAGGTCCATAATGAATCGTTTCTGACTATGAGTGGTCATATTGTTTTCTCCGCGCACACAGACAGACAGACAGGCAGACAGACAGACAGACAGACAGACAGAGTAATACTCTCTGACTGGTAGACAGATTGTTCGGAATGTTTTTGCCAACTCTCAGCCTCTAGTTTCCTCCTTTAAAAAAAAAAGAGGTCTCTCACCAAGGATCGTCCACGTGATATGCGAAGATGTTCATGAAATTGGTCGTAGTTGTTGTGGATTTGAAGGAGTAATGCAGGAAGAGGGAGGGCGAGCACAGTAGCCTCATAATAGCTGCTTTGATGCTCAGAAAGCTGTACAAGAGACAAGAGAGATAATGCATAATGATGCTTGTTGCTTGTTGTTGTGTTGTTGTTGTTGTGTGTTTAACATCAAAACCTTATGAAAACAATTGTGAACGAAATGAAAATTTGAAAAGCAAGAAATGTCTATTTTTTAAAGGCATGAAAAATCAAACGATCAATCAGTTAATACGTCCTGTGCCCCAGAACCCTATCATCACCTCCATCTTATTTCCCCTGCACAGCCACAACTTCCCTACATTACAATCACGCTTTCCCAGAACCAGCAATAACCTCCCGAAGATTCAAAGAGCCACATAGAGTAAGAAAATAATAAAAACCCCCCCCCCCCTCCCCTGTCCTCTCCACCTCACAGGCTTTCATCACATGTTTACCAAAGGGGCACAACAACATTCTAAATGTAAAGATCTTTTCTCTCTCATATAATAATAATGATAATAATACACACACACACACACACACACACACACACACACACACACACACACACACACACACACATATATATATATATACATATATATATATATATATATATATATATATATATATATATATATATATATATATTATACATACATATATACATATATATATATATACATACATATACATACATATATATATATATATATATATATATATATATATATATATATATATATATATATATATATATATATATATATATATATATATATATATACACATATCCATATATGCGTATGTACATAATGCTTCTGAGCAGACGGATATAAGTCGTTCTGTTTGACGAACAATGATACTGCCAGTATGCTGGTAGTGAAAGATGTTGCATATACATTCTAAAGCCTTTTTAATTCACATTTCCGTTCTCTCACAACCTCCTGCTTTTGTTTCTCTTTTTAGATCTTGTCAAATCCATTGTCATGATGATGAAGGAAAGCTTGGCCTGGGCTGGTTGCCGTGCCCCGTGGGAACCGCCGATTTGTCGCACGTGCGACAAATCGGCGTGTGCGACAAATCGGCGGTTCCCCCCCTCCCTCACACTTTTTTGTTTAATATACGATTGTTTTGTTAATCAGATCAGGAAGAGCTCGAATCTCTATGAAGATCCATGTAAAGCTGGTTCTGCACAATTCTCAGCTGCCGTAAGAACTAATGTAACTGGCAGTGCGTGGTTAATTAAACAAAAGATCTGACCACTCTGGACTGTCGATACATATTGACGCTCCTGTATCCTTAAATGGATCCTCAAGCATAGATTTATAGACCTCCTTAATAATATTCATCACTCTTTACATATTGAGTTTAGGCTTCCTTATAGATTTTAGTCTTCCTTACAGGTTTTTTTCTCTCGTTTTTTTTTTTCGTTTTTTTTTTTTTTTTTTTTTTTTTTTTTTTTTTTTTTGTCTACTCTCCAACTTTCATCGAATTCAAATCTTGGGAGGGTGGGGGAATCAGACAGTCTTACGTGTTCGCTCTTTCACGACAAGCAAATAGTGGAACATGTCCTGAGTTTATGCATGTCAGCGATAATACAGGGAGCCACAGCCTAGCGATGAAAGAAATGGTACATACTATCAGCAGTGCCCAGAGAGAACACTGTGCCATCACGAGCTCTAAGAACGACGTTTCATTAGCAGGGTCCACCACATCATGGACTGGGACTGCTCTGACACCAGAAGTATGGAAACTGGGTTTTATGGACGGAACGTACGTCTGAAAGTACACAGCAAATCTTTCAGCATGGAAAGAATATTGAGTCATAATCAGGAACGGTGATACGAGAGTAGGCATATAATTCCACTCAGGGTGATCAAAACAAATGATTCTAAATGAACTCACTGCGGCATATCAAAGTATTATTGTGGAAGATGTCTACAAGACTGTCAGTTTAGCCAGCATCTATAAGGAATACAGGCTGGAACAAGGAGACTTGTAAAGCTCCTCATCCCATAATCTCATGCAACAGGTTAAGATTCCCGAATCTGAATAGGGTATCCGATAGCAATGTGGTTAAGGTGTCCGTTTAAAAATGCACACCTTAGGACACCTAATCATCCAGCAGGGATAGATTTGAAAAATGGCAGCGGCAAGAGTGTATCTGACAGCAGAGGGGCATCTAGGAATCATGACTGTTTTGCGTCTCGGCCCTCATGGGGTGTAAGTTTATGATCAGAACAATTGTCCGAGGGTTTCTTGTGTTGAAGAACTTCTGTTTTCAAGCTCTTCCTTATAGTTTCTTCCTCTAAGAGAAGAGAGAGAGAGAGAGAGAGAGAGAGAGAGAGAGAGAGAGAGAGAGAGAGAGAGAGAGAGAGAGAGAGAGTAAGTGGGAAAACAGACGAAGTCTAAAAGGTTTAATCTCTGATACAAATTATCTCCCTAGAATTCGCTTAATTTTCAGTTCAGACAAGACAGAGGCTGTCCTTAATTGGAGAAAGTCAGAAGGGATAGATTTTGCAATTAAGTACACCATTGTTATTGTTGGTGTTGTTTATTTGTTTGTTTGTTGTTTTCTTCGCATCATAAATTGTAAAACGGCTTCTATTTGTTACATAATTCTATGCTCAATTCATGCTTTTTGTCCTTTCTCGCCAGAGAGAGTTAAGGGCCATTGAAGAATGAGATCAATATTGATCAGCACTCGCGGATGGGTCAGTCGTGGTTGGGGATTGGAGGGGCTCCTAAAATAGAACTGTGAATGCGCTTTTAGTTGCCTTCCACTAAGACGATTCCCTGTTCAATTCGCCATTTCCACCAGTTGCCATGGCCCAGCTGTGGATTACGGATTGCGAGCGGTCGCGGCTTCCATTCTCATCGAAGGCACTTTTGTGGGATTTTTTTCGGCCCACAGCTGAATTTCCTGGTCATCACCGCAAGGGTCTGTATCTCTCGGACCTGGAGAAACATTGGGAGATATTATGAAAGTAAACACACAAAGTCCTGCAATGTATATCCTAACCGCAACAGAACTCCATAGCATAATTTCCATCACCCTCATCTTCGTCGACTGGAACTGAAGGGAAAAAAATGTCTCAAATTCTGTGGCTTTCCATGCCCTACTCTTGAAGTGACCACAGTTTCAGTATCCTCTGATTGTCTGTGCCGTCGGTAGGTCTGTGTCAAAATCGTCGGCACAGGCAGGTTCATGGAGACTATCGTTGGACGGGCGTAGTGATGCCCTCCGAAGGGGAGAGGCTCACCCACGCTGGCGTCGCGACTAAGCAATCGCTGTTGTCAGTCTGGGGCTTTGTAGGTGGTGTCCTGTCAAAAGGATCGGAACAGACAGTACTGAAACCCACCGAAAAGATTCGGCAGCAGTGCAGTGACTCCTCTGTGGAGCTACCTCAGGACGACTTGATATTAACTGATTCCTGAAAATACCCGCAGCCAAGATTGGACAAACAGGAGTGTGACTGTAAACAGAAAGCCAAAACGTGCAGCGTAAGAGGAATGCCACTGAATTTTACTGAAAAAATTGTCTTTAAAAAAGAAGAAAAAAAAAAAAAAAAAAGCAGGTCGGTATTTCTTCTCTGATTGCGTGATCGCCTGGTGCATGTTGCGATAACAAGTCAAAAGCTAAAATGCCTGGTAATTTCCTTCGTGGAAAACAAAAGTGTAAATACTTTCATTAGCAACCGTAATTGAGTGCGCGCGCGGGCGCGCGCGCGCGCGCGTGTGTGTGTGTGTGTGTGTGTGTGTGTGTGTGTGTGTGTGTGTGTGTGTGTGTGTGTGTGTGTGTGTGTGTGTGTGTGTGTGTGTGTGTGTGTGTGTGCGTGTGTGCGTGTGCGCGTGCGCGCGCGCGTGTGTATGTGTGTGCTTGTGTGTCTGTCTGTCTGTCTGTCTGTGTATGCGTGGGTGCGCATTTGTGTGCCTATGTGCGCGTGCATGCGTGCGTGCGTGAGCATGTGTGTGTGTACGTGCGTGCGCGCGCGCATGCGAGTGTGTGTGTGTGTGTGTGTGTGTGTGTGTGTGTGTGTGTGTGTGTGTGTGTATCTGTGTGTGTGTGTGTGTGTGTGTGTGTGTGTGTGTGTGTGTGTGTGTGTGTGTGTGTGTGTGTTCGAGTGACAAACTAGAAGATGGTGGGGGTGGGGAGGAGTGGAGGATGAAGGGGAAGTGGGACGAGACCGAGAGACAAAGGCAGAAAATCTTTCCATTTCGTGAGCTTCTCCATAAATGCATAACACCATTTAAAGATGTGCGTGGACAAAGGGTTGAGAGCCCGTCCTCCCATCCTCATTATCAGATATTGATCCGGGTCAGGGTTTTTAAACAATGCAACGAGAACGTCCATGAAGAAACGTAACGAACAGGCTGACAAGGGACTTGAATTAGGAATGAGCAGCATTTAATGGGTGATTTAATCATGAAGCCTCAGCATCATCTCCCACCGACACTCCCACTTGCCCCCCCCCCCCCCCCCCCCCACTACCCTCCCTCCACATCTTTTCTTCCACCTCCCCTTCGATCCTCACCCCGCCTCTTACTCCCCACTCCACTACCCCAAAGTTCCCTCCCTTCAAAACGATACGCCTCATAATCTGGGGAGATAACCAAATGATTGTGATCATGAGGGGACCTGCGCGAGAAAATGGCAGTCATTTTCGGGGCTTTAAGGGACAAGAATAGGGCGGTGATTAACGTGGGAAGAAAGATGGGGAGAAGGGGACATGGAGTTTAGGGAAGAGTGCGGGTGGGGGTGAAGAGTAATAAAGAAAAAGAAAAATCGGTATCATCAGTTATGCTACTTGTGAAAAGTTACCTTTTTTTCAACAATGGTACCAATGAACACACACACACACACACACGCGCGCGCGACAGGATGATTCAAATGGTGTGTGTGTGTGTGTGTGTGTGTGTGTGTGTGTGTGTGTGTGTGTGTGTGTGTGTGTATGAGCGAGCGAGAGAGGGAGTGAGTGAGTGAGTGAGAGAATGCGGACACGAACACGAATACAATTATTTCATGCATATCGATTGACTGTCAGAGAGAGAGAGAGAGAGAGAGAGAGAGAGAGAGATTGAGAGAGAGAGAGAGACACAGTCAGTCAAGCAGTCAGACACACAGGCACACAGTCAGGCTGACAGAGAGCAAGACAGTCAGTCAGTGAGCGAAGGAAAGGGTAATCTTGCTCTTTCACCATGCGCAGTTTTTGCAAGCAAACACATTACTACATGAATATTGCGTAAAGAAAGAGGATGACGCGACGACCACACACCACACCCTTCTACTTCCACCCTTACCTTTCTCCCCCACCTTCTCTTTTGCTGGCCACTCAACACACACACACACACACACACACACACACACACACACACACACACACACACACACACACACACACACACACTCGCGCGCGTCACACACACACACACACACACACACACACACACACACACACACACACACTCTCTCTCTCTCTCTCTCTCTCTCTCTCTGTGTCACACACACACACACACACACACACACACACACCACACACACACCCTCTCTCTCTCTCTCTCTCTCTCTCTCTCTAACCACACACACACACACACACACACACACACACACACACACACACACAGAGACAGACAGTCAGACAGACAGACGGGGGGGGGGGGGGGTGGATAAACTTTTGAAATTTTTTGAGAGAGAAAAGAAGAAAGCAGAGTAGAAAGGAAAGATGCGAAACTATCTGCAGGGAGGACCACGACCAATGGAGCAAAGCCTAAGCCAACAGCCCCGTCTCCCTGGAAACCACAGTACTGACACAAGGGAGATGATTGGCATGATCAGCTTGAAAATTCATCCTGGCTGGTGAGGATCAATCAGTGAAGGTATTGTATAATGCCTGTGTGCAAAAGGAGCAAATGGTAAGGAGTTAAGAAAGAGGTGAGAGAAGGGACAGTGACAGAGAGAGGGAGAGGGAGGGAGGGAACGGGAACGAGGGAGTGAGAGAGAGGGGGGGGCAAGGACAGAGATACAGAGAGAGAGAGAGGGGGGGGAGGGGGGAAGAGGGGGAGAAAGAGGGAGGGAGAGGGAGAGAGAGAGAGTGAGAGAGAGAGGGGGGGGAGGGAGAAGAGAGAGAGAGAGAGAGAGAGAGAGAGAGAGAGAGAGAGTATGGATGCACAAGTGCACGTGTACGTATGTGTACTTGCGCACTGACATTGGCAATGTAAACTATTTTAGGGAAAAGGTGAGAGAGAGAGAAGAGAGAGAGTGAGAGAGAGAGAGGGGGGGGGGGGGAGTTCCAAAACAAGATGAAATATAAGTCATTCCAGCTACAAACAAGTATCTTGTAACATGCAATGGTAC
>JADBJO010000287.1:70000-72500 GCA_016801955.1 Conus betulinus
AATGACCTGAAAGAATGTGTATATATGAATTACTCGGAAAGACTAGCAGATGTAAAACACTTATTCAAAATATGGGGTAAAACGACAGTTAACACCCCTTGGTAGGGTAGCAATATTAAAATCTCTTATCCTCTCAAAGTTGTTGACACACCTCTGGTTACTATTACTAAACCCACCAGACATATTTTTTCAAACATGTCAGCAGGCTTGTTACAAATTTGTTTGGAATAAGAAGCCAGATAAGATTAGTCGAAAAAAACTGCACATAAAAGTACCAAAGATGGCGGCATTGGTCTTCCTAAACTAAAAACTTTTGTTTTATCTCTGAAGCTGTCCTGGATACGTAAAGCTGAGATGTCAACCCATAGATGGCGAAATATTCTGTTGTTTAACTTCCCTAAGTGGTCGCTTATGAAAAAAATATGGTCCAGAATTCGTTTCCAAATTTTACTAAGTATAATCAGTTTTGGGCTGAAGTTCTTGATGCGTATAAATTCTTTTATTGCAAGTGTTCCCCCCAAAAACTCCACTGAACTTCTTGCCCGAACCATTATGCCATAATAAGCGATTTCAAATCGAAAAGAAGTGCATTGTATCGAAAAAAAAAAAACTAAGTAGCAAAGATATTGACTGTCTCGCCCACGTTTTTGATGACAAAGGAAAGTTTTTGCCACATGCACTTTTTAAAGAAAAATATAATATAAATATTGATTTTGTCACTTTTGCTGGCTATAAATCGACTATAATGGACTATGTGAAAACCTCTGGTATCACAATAAAAAACGATAAGTACATAAACTCATCATTGTGCTTTTAAACATCTTTTCGCTATAAATAAAGGCTCCAAGTTGTATTACGATATCATCATTGCGAATAATCCTAAGCCAAAATGTTGTGATAAATGGGACATGAAATTGCTGATGCAAAATGATTGGAAATCCTGTTTTTTGCACGCGCATAAGATACGTGATGTAGGGCTGCAGTGGTTTCAACTGAAAATATTACACAGGTGTTCATGCACAAATGTTGTTTTAAAGGAGATTGGAATCGTTGAAAGTAATAACTGTAGTTTTTGCAGCACATCCAAAGATAGCATTGATCATATGTTTTGGAAATGTCACCATGTACAAGTATTTTGGAATGCTTTCATTGGATTAATGAAAAAAAAAAATGTTTGAATGCTGAAAATGTCCTTTTGACAGAAGCACTCGTACTATTGGGCTATGACAATACAATTGTGGGCGACACCGTCTTTTATTTTTATAATGCTATTTGCGAAGCATTACATATACGTTTGTAAAAATAAACAAACACCCTGCCACAAATACAAGTATTTATAATCAAATTAAAATTTAGATACAAAATTGAGGAACATATTGCATATTTGAAATTAAACCATGCAGATTTTTTTGACTAGATGGCTGACATACAGACCATTGATGGATACTGCGCAACATTTGTACCCTTTTGTTTTTCTTTTCTTTCAAAAAAACAAGTTGCACTAATAGATTTAGAAGTGTAAGATGAGGTGTGTAAATGAACACTTTTTTGTACATTATTAGAGGCCCTGATTTCAATATTTTGCCAAACATAATGATGTGAAAAACATCCCTGTCAGCATGATTTTTCTTGATGCATCCACTGCTCTCTCTCTCTCTCTCTCTCTCTCTCTCTCTCTATCTCTCTCCTCTCTCGCTCTCTCTCTCTCTCTCTCTCTCTCATTAGATAATGTTTGCATGAATTTGTGAATTCACACTGCTTGGGGTGATTTCTTTATTTATTTCTTTATGTACATACTTGCCTTCCCTGTATATATACATGTTGGAATGCAAATTTAAAAAAAAACTTAAAAAAAAAAAAAAAAAAAGAAAGATGGAATATGGACTAACAACAAAAGATGGAATATGGACTAAGAATAAAAAGATGGAATATGGACTAAGAACAAAAGATGGAATATGGACTAAGAACAAAAGATGGAATATGGACTAAGAATAAAAGATGGAATATGGACTAAGAATAAAAGATGGAATATGGACTAAGAATAAAAGATAGATTGCAGGCTAAGAACAAAGATGGAGTGTGGACTAAAAAAACAAAATATGATTATTATGTGGACTAAGAACAGAGGATGGAATATGGGCTGGGAAGAAAAGATGGAATATGGGCTGAGAAACAAAAGATGGAATATGGACTAAGAACAAAAGATGGAATATGGACTAGTAACAAAATATAGAATATGGACTAAGAACAAAAGATGGAATATGAGCTGAGGCCAAAAGATGGAATATGGGCTGAAAACAAAAGATGAAATATGGGCTGAGAACGAAAGATGGAATATGGGCTGAGAACGAAAGATGGAATATGGGCTGAGAACAAAATATGGAATATGGGCTGAGGCCAAAAGATGGAATATGGGCTATGAACAAAGGACCGAATATGGATTAAGAACAAGTGATGGGATGTAGGTCAAAGCATCACATTTGGACCAAAAGATGGAAAA
>JADBJO010000287.1:85000-92500 GCA_016801955.1 Conus betulinus
ATATGACGCTGCCCAGGTAGGTGATACTCTACCGTGTCAGGGGGATGGCTCAATGCTCATGTGGGCAGCCGCAAAGAATTTCCTTCTTATCGTGGAATGTTTTTAACTACAATTAATGCATTTCGCACAAAAATGTTTTTTTTTTTTTTTTTTTTTTTTTTTTTTCTTTTAGTTTTTGTTTGATTTTTTGTTTGGTTTGGTTTTACGTTTTCATCTATACTGACTTTGTTTATTTCTTTGATGGTTTGCTTTTGTATAAGGATTTGTCGTGTCAAAAGTTAGGCTGCGGGTCATAACGGCGTGAGTGGGAACTATGGAGTGGCCGGAATGTTAAGGCTTAGGATCCCCTGTTCACCCGGCGGTAGACTGGATGGAACCTGTCTCAGTCAGTCTTGAATTTTTTTTTTTCTTTTTCTTTCTAATTTTTCACGAATCCCATAAATATCAGGTCATGGGATTTAAACCCCAAATTTCAACGTGTGTTGTCTCTAAGAGTCTGACAAAATGCACAAACCCTGTCTTAAATCATGATGTTTTCTCTCTCTCCTTCTCTTCTCCTTCTTCTTTGTAATTCGTACATTTTTGTTTTTCTATTCTAGGGGCCGGATGTAAAAAAAAAAAAAAAAAAAGAGAGAGAGAGAGAGAGAGAGAGAGAGAGAGAGAGAGAGAGAGAATGAATTTAATTGAAGGGAAAAAAACGAATAAACAACAGTTTTTTGTTCTCTCTCTCTCTCTCTCTCTCTCTCTCTCTCTCTCTCTCTCTCTCTCTCTCTCTCTCTCTCTCTCTCTCATGTGTTTACATGAGTGTCCCGAAACAGTATGCAAAATCATCAACTTTAGTAGTAGCACCGCCCAATGGAGCGAGTATTGTACAAGGGAGTGAACATTGTAATCAAACTGAGGGCAAGGTGCAGTGAAGTTATTTCCCTGGAACTGTCCTACTGGCGTCTAATTTTTCACTTAACATTTTGTCCTTTTTTTGTTCTGGTTTTGAATATGTAAATCGTTTAAGAAAAATCAACTAAAACTATTCAGCAAAAACTGTCTGACCCTCTCCCCTCCCTTCCCCGTTCATTTTTGTCCCCTTTTCCCTAGCAACGATGGTTCTTTTGTTTCAATACAAAACCTAGTATTCCAAACTTGGGATGTACTCTTAAACATTTTTAAAATGTGTTTTGATATATATTGAATATATTGAATGTTATACTAACCCGTTCTCTGAATAAATATTGAAGTTACAATTAATAGTTCGCTTCAGACTATCATTGATTGTATTACTTTTTCTTTCTTTTTTCTTTTTCCTTCTGATTGGATTACTTTTTCTTTCTTTTCTTCTTTTCCTTCTTAACCTCAATGGTAACTTAACGATTTCTTGGTGTTGATTTTAACAAAATGTAAAAGTTTAATAACTGATATAAAAAGACATAAATAAATTTCTTCTATGAACGTGGATATGCTGAAATGCCGCCGTGACAGCTTTGCAGAAGAAATATCTGACAAAAAACAAAAACGAACGAAATTAGATTACAAACATATAAGTTATAGATAATTCTAAGTAGAATTCTTGATCACGCCCTGCAAGCAAATAAATACATGAATAAAGAAATACATAAATAAATGCATGAATCAATAAACGTACAGATGATGTTTTGAGTACAGTACTGTTGATGAAAACAAGCAGTCGACGAATTCATGAATGAATAAATACAGGGCATTATTCTCAAAAAAACGAGTATATACCTGCAGTTTTGGCACATCTATTCAAAAAGGGAAGCAATGTTTTAGTTACAATCCTTATTCCTTCCCATTGCCTAAAGTGTGTGTGTGTGTGTGTGTGTGTGTGTGTGTGTGTGTGTGTGTGTGTGAGTGTGTGTGTGTGTGTGTGTGTGTGTGTGTGTGTGTGAGAGAGAGAGAGAGAGAGAGAGAGAGAGAGAGAGAGAGAGAGAGAGAGAGAGAGAGAGAGAGAGAGAGAGAGAGAGAGAGAGAGAGAGAATATGTTGACATTTTCCATGCAGCCGAAATAATCTCCTGTATTTTTTTTTTTTCTACTTCGAAAGCGAAAAAGAAATCTCAGTGTTGTCGACTGATCAACACAGAAATACTAGACTCAATAGCAGTTTCAGTACTGGCGAGAATGATAAATACATAGATAAATAATGTTGCTAATAGCAGAGCCGACCGCAGATTGTCATAGTAGGTGTGTCAACTCGTTGAAATCAACTCTCAAATTAGATTATAAAATGACATTTTAAATGAAGCAGTGAACAGTAAACAGTAAATAACAAACACGTAGATTAAACAAACAAACAACAACAACAACAAAATAGCAAAAGCAAAACAAAACTGATTAAGAACAGATGTCCTAAAACACACCCGAAATTCGTAAAACACTTTCCTCCGTAGAATCTTTGGTCAGACAAAAATGTTGATCTCTTTCAGAAACTCAGAAACCACATCCGGTGGGACTTTTCTGAACAAGATTTTTTTCCTCCTCTCTCTCTCTCTCTCTCTCTCTCTCTCTCTCTCTCTCTCTCTCTCTCTCTCTCTCTCATCATACAAGTCCCAACACTCTACCGCAGCGTGTTTGTTTTACGTGATACATGGCATGGAATGCACCACGGAGCTTCTTCAGCTTTAAAAAGATAAGAATAGGTGTGTGTAACAGCCTGTCTGCAAATGGTACAAGACTTTTTTTTTTTTTTTTTTTTTTTTTTTGTTCTTTACGACCGTCCTTGGAACTTAGGTAAATATTCTTTCAGGTCTGGACATATTCAGAAGATTGTTATCCGTCTGCAAGTTCCATTCCTCTCAGCACAGGTCTTTGACATAAGCCAGCGCTTTGGATTTAGATTGGTGTGATGGACAGAAAATCTGGTCAACGCTTTACGTGCGGCATTCTCAGCTCGTTGATCCACGCTTCATTGCCTGGAATACCGACATGGCCGGAATCGTAAACTGAAACCTTGCTGTATCCATCGGATTTCAGAGAGGTGTACAGTTCCACCACTTTCTGCAGTTGAGGGTGCTTGAAGTTAAGATCAGCAGTGATCCCATCAAGCTGAAAAAGGAGTTCGACAGAAGGAGGAAATCTTTCTGTTTTGATTGAGAAACACTTGAAGAACTAGGACCGAAGCTGTCAGTTTAACAGCGTGGAAGGAACTGCCAGTGGGAATAACACAGGACAAAACTTGTTTCGCTTTTTCTTTTTTCTCGTATGCGTGATCTGTCGGGTATGTTTAGAAGATACCTGCTGTACCTCTTGTACCATTGCAGATTACAAGATACTTGTTTGTAGTTGGAATGATTTATTTTTCATCTTGTTTTGGACTCTCTCTCTCTCTCTCTCTCTCTCTCTCTCTCTCTCTCTCTCTCTCTCTCTCTCTGATATGGCCCTGCGTGCGAACTAGTCCATATACGATACACCACTTCCGCTAAGTTTTGAGACCACACTACGCATGATTTGAAGCTAATGGATAAATGAATTAATAACTAAGATGAGACAACTGAAGATGAAAGGAACTGAAAAATGAAACAGGGATGTCGTAAATAGGTAATATCAAAGAGACATTTTTAACTTCCTTAATTAATGATTTTATCTTCTCGAACTAGTGCGCAGATTCCCATCCCGTTTGCACATGGTGCATAAGCAAGGTACTCCTCCATACACAGACGAAACCAAGGGAAATTCCCCGAGAGAGAGAGAGAGAGAGAGAGAGAGAGAGAGAGAGAGAGAGAGAGAGAGAGAGAGAGAGAGAGAGAGAGAGAGAGAAGACAGAGACAGAGACAGAGAGACAGAGACAGACAGAGACAGAGGGTGGTGGTGGCGGTGGTGGTTCAATGCCGAATGATAGTGATGTACTTATTTCACTTTATGCGCAGTTACAAAAGTTGTCTCCCTTCTTTATTCTTATCATTATCATTATATTGATGCGTAGGTGCAAAAGTTGTCTCCCTTCTATACTATTCTTATTACTATTATTATTTATTGTATAATATTATTTATCATCATGTTATATTATTATTATTATCATTATTGTTGCTGTTGTTATTATTATTATTATTATTGCTATTATGTGTATGTAATAATGTCACCATGGCAGAGAGAAAACTTCTGTACCTTTTTCATTTTCCCTTTCGTATCATTTTTTGAGTAATGTTCATATCATTATTCAACATGGGAGCATAATCCGACTCCCTTCTCTTCAGTGATGTGCAAAAAGTTGTCTTCCGTATTGATTTGTATGCAGTTATGTACATGAACGAACTCGGCATAGAACCAAAAGTTGTCTTCCTTACAAATTTCAGTACGGGATAAAAACATTGCTTTCCTAATTCATATTTAGCAATCATATGCACATAATTCATTTAACGATTTAACTCCCCCCCCCCCCCCCCCCCCCCCCATCTCCTATCTTCTTTGTGTGTGTGTGCGCGCGCACACACACACACACACACCACACACACACACACACACACACACACACACACACACACACATACACACACACACACCTATCTGTATATATAAATGCACACACACACACACACGCGCGCGCGCGCGCACAAGCCCACACAGCGAGTCTGAGGACCCTTATTGCTTGTGGAGCGGTGTCCAGTATTTTAAATTTGGGATGCTTTTTCTTAGAGTTATCCTTTATCCTTGTGGATTCTTATCCCTAGTTATCGGCCTCAAATAGCTGTATCTTTTACATTTCCGCCTTTGGAATTTTAGAAATCATTTTATTAAAAATTTTGATTTCCCTCTTCACTGAGTGCTCTTGTGTGTGTGTGTGTGTGTGTGTGTGTGTGTGTGTGTGTGTGTGTGTGTGTGTGTGTGTGTGTGTGTTAGAGAGTCTGTTCGTGTGTGCAGGAAGATTTATTTGAATGAAAGCAACTCTCCAGTTAAACCAGTTCGACTAACGTGGAGATCCCCCACCCTACGATCTTGTCCCCCCCCCCCCCCCACACACCTTCCCCCCCCCTCCCCACCTTCCGCCCTCTACCCACCCACCACCCAAATCTCTACCCCCCACCCCGAAAACACACACCCTACCTCCATGACCTGGGCCGGTGGGATTTTTTCTCATAAAAAGTTTTGATTTATCCGCCAGATCTGTCATCATGAACAAGACCTGGGGAAGGAAGTGAAAGGCAACCGTCATGATACTTCCCAGACTTTGCTGAACCTGTGCTGACTATAGATCCACAATTACGGTACAAATGATATTTCTGAAAATTAGTTTACGTCGGCTGCTGACAGGTGAGAGTTCCCATCCCTCCCAGACGGCGGTTCATGACGCTTATTTCTGCACCATGGCGTCTGGCTGCAGATGTGGGGGGGGGGGAGAGGGGGAAGTTGTCCTTTCATATTTCAGGCCCTATCTTTCCGTTCCGAATGCATCGCCATCTGCGGGCGTGACTGGGCATGCCTCCTGTTTTTATTGAGCCGAGACTGGGCATGGTCTGGTCTAGGGCGCCGCTGGTGGGGTATATTTTGCACTAGGCACACCATGACAGCCACTTTCTAAGGGAATCACTACTAGTAGACATGTGTTGTGCGACAAAGCTGACGCTGGGCATGCTCTGAGCTATGGAGCCAATAGTGGGAATGCCCAATAACAGACACATATTAATAAAAGTTAAGTATGCGAAAATTCAGTTACCTCTGTGGGCGAGTGTTAACAAAACATCAGAATCTTGCATTTTCCCTTAAAATGTTTCCTGGAAATAAACTTTATCCCTCATGGAGAGACAAGGAAACAAAGACAGAATCTGATCCGCGTGTGACGGTAACGGTACGAAGTGACCATGATTGACTGTTGTCGGTGGAGGGCCCGTATAGGTCAGTTCTGTGATCAAATAGCGACAATCCGTGCCTTTGAAATGGTACAAGTGAATTACAATCGAAAACAAACATGTTGCATTTATTGATTTGGGAAAAAAAAAAAAAAAAAAAAAAACGTTTGATACGAAAAATCGAAATCTTCTCTGGCCAGTTCTCTTAAAAAATGGCATTAAAGGTAAGTTATCTAACTGTTTTAAAAGCAGTTACAATGATGTCAAAGCTACAGTCCGAAGTGGTTCTAAGTTCACTGATTACATCGCCTGCACATCAGGATTACGACAAGGAGATGCATGCATCCCTGTTCTCTTCTTTTTTTTTTTTTTTTTTTTAAATTAAAGAATTATCGGTGGGAGTTATCATCAATAGACATGGTGCTAGATTTTCATTTGACGCATTTGAATTATTTACTCTATTGTTGGCTGACGATGTCGTTTTGATAGCAGAGACAGGTTTGCAGACAAAATTGAATAGCCTACATCATGCCACTACATCTCTTCAGCTAAAAGTTAACATTATAAAAAGCAATTTTATAGTATTTCGGAGGGGTGTCTATTATTTTGAGTGTGAGAGAAAGATGGTTATTTAATGGTGATACAATGCCTGTAGTTAACGTGTATAAATATTTAGGATTTCTATATTACACGTTTCGTTTGAGCTTTACTGCAGCCTGCAAAGGCCCTTCAAGCAGAGCAATGAAGGTGTTGGTTATCTTCTGAAAAGGGTTATACATGTTAAACGGGCCACTTTTTTTTTTTTTTTTTTTTTTGCTGTCCCAACCTCTGCGCCACCTCAGAGGCAGTGCACCCACGCCGCTCATTCCGACACCCCGTCCACAGCCACAGCCCGGTCGGCCCCGCCGCAGCCCCGGCACCACCGCAATCCCACAGGGAGCAGTCAATGTCAAGTCGTCAAGAGGCAGCCCACCGGAGGAGACACTGCACTGCTGCCGAGTCACTTCGGTGGTGTTCAGTGGCGCCTGTTCTGATCTAACATACGCCGGACACCACCTACTAAGCCCCCTACTGACGACAATAATTGCTTAGTCGCGGAGCCGGCGTGAGTGAACTCTCCCTCCGGAGGGCACCACCACGTCCGTCCAACGACAGCCACTCCTTTAATTTATTTATGGAATTGTCTAATTCTCAGATACAGCCAATTGTGCCGTATTATCCTGAAATATGGAGCCTAGACAATGATGATGTTGTCCATAGTGAATTAGTTCATCATTTGCTTTGAAGAAACTTTTAGGAGTAGATTGACGAACACCGAATGACCTTGTTTATGGTGAAACAAATCGATATTCAATATACATAGATTCTGCTGTTAAGTGCCTTTGCTACAGGTTTAAGCTGAAGCAAATGGAAGATCACAGGATTCCACGTAAAGCGTATGATATGCTGTATGACTTGAATGCAAGAGCTAAGAAAAACTGGATAACAAGTATTCACTTATGTTTGTTTAAGTGTGGATTTAGTTTGGTTCGGGTGAGTCAAGGTATTGGAATTGTATGTGGTTTTCTATGTTGTTTTCAACAAACGCCTATTGACTGTCGGTGGCAAACCTGGTCCAGTCATATCCAAATTAGTGATAGGTTAAGTTGTACAGAACTTTTTTTTTGCAGTGAGCATAGTTTAAAGCCTTATTTACATACAGAT
>JADBJO010000287.1:97500-100000 GCA_016801955.1 Conus betulinus
GTAATGCATTTGTCTCTTTCGTTCGGCGGAAGAGTAATTTTCCTTTTAAGTCTGCTGGGGGAAAATGTGAATTTCCATAACACAGCAGTCCGAATGTTCTTCTTAACTTAAAACCCTGCTGCGTGTGTTTGTTTGTCTCTTCTTCGCTATAGCATGGGATGTTTTTTTTCTTTTGATTTGACTTGTCTGTTGCTCTTTCATTTGACTTCGCAAATGACGAGGATGTGTGGCAGGAGTATATGTCCATCTCATCGGTCAGCAGTATTTCAGATGTGGCAAGAGTTTTTTTTTTTTTTCTCAGTGGTCAGCATTTCAATCTGCCATAGTGTTCAAAGGCTGGCTAAGTCAGGTGGGATAATGTTCCTTTGATAAATACTCTATGATTTTCCTCTAAAAGTGCACTCTTCGTGTCTACTCTCATAGAGGTTGATCAATGGCACGGTCATTGTCAGCTGCGGCGGATCCACTATGGTATCTATATTTTTCCTCTCTGACATGGAGTGCCTTGGGCAAGTCAAACCACGTGGAACCTATCCCTCTACGGATACGATTGTCTTGGAGTTTGCTCCCCATATGTGGCCAGTAGAACTGGGCGACCTGGCGATCAGTACCAACAGAGAACTTCTGATCTGATTCAGGACTGTAACATACGAGGAGGGAAAAGAAAAGAGAAAAACTGAGAACAGACAAAGCACGAGATAAGAAAAAAGAAAACGCGTAATTAAGAAAAAAAAAAGGTAAACAACACTAAGACAAAACTAAGCAAATATCCAAAAGGAGCAAGCAAACAGGACAAAGATTGACAACAAGCTGACAACATAAAATGACAAGAACAAACAAAGGAGAAAATTACAAGCAAACAAACAAAGCGAGAAGAAGAAACAAGCAAACAGACAAAAAGCAAACAAACAAAAATAAAAAGGCGAGTTAACCGACAAGAACAAACAAGCAGGTGAACAAACTGGCAGGAATGCACTAAAGAACAACCAACCAGACAAACACACTGGGACCAATAAACAAAAGAACAAAGAAGTCAGCAAACAAACTGGCCAAAACAAACTGACAAGATCAAACGAAACAACAGACACTTAGGCGAACAATTCGACAAGAACAGGAAGGCAAAACAAACTGACAAAAACAACCAAACGCACAAGGAAACAAACAAACAATCAGGCGAACAAACCAACAATAACAGACAGTCCGTCAAACAAACTCTCGAAAACAAAGAAAAGAACAAGCAACAGGCAAACAAACTGACATTAGCGATCAATCAGGCAATTAGACAAAAATCGATCAAACAGGTAAGCAAAAAGCAAAACATCGAACAAACAAGCAAACAAACTGACAAGAACAAACAAACAAGCAAACATGTCGTGGTTAGCTATTCATCTTGCAAAGAGACAATACAATCGATCAGGTAACTAAACCTACGAGAACAAACAGGCAGACAGGTCAGGAACACAAAAGCGGTCAAACAAATTGACAGGAAAACAATTTAACAGGAGCAAACAAGCAGGGCAAACAAACTGACAGGAGTAAACAAACAGGCAGGCAAACTTACAGGAGCAAACAAGCAGAGGGAAAAACTGACAAGAGCAAACAAGCAGGTAAACAAAGCGACCAGAACTAGCAAACAAGCAAAAAACCTGACGGGTACAATGCACTATAATTCAGGATGCTTATCTCCAAGCTTACCGCGAAGGGCAATATCAGGCCTGTCATCTAGTTGAAGTTAGTTTTATTCATGAACATGCATGCTATGTGTTCTGACAAAAACCAACGAGCAGACATTAAAGACACAGATCAAACAAACAATCAAAAAAAAAAAATTACAAGAAAAGATAGGATCGCGAAGGTGAAAGAAATAAACGAATAGACAAACAGACTGACAAGAACAAGCAAGCAAACAGAGAAAGAAGAAAAGCAGAAAAAAGGCACACAGATCAACCAACACACACACACACACACACACACACACACACACACACACACACACACACACACACACACAACACGCACAGAGGCAAACAGACTGCAAGAGCAAACAAAGGCGTACGAACCGACAAGAACAAGTAAGCAGAAGAATGGACAAAAACAATTAAGGAGGCAGAGGTACTGATAATAGAAAACTGAAAAGATGAAATATGGAGACAGAAACAACAAACACAATTAAACAGACTGACAAAAACAAACGAGCAGGCTAAGAAACTGACAAAGAACAAACAAAGAAACAAACAAATGGGCAAGCAAACGAACGAGAAGAAAATCAAACAATCGACAAGAACACACAAACAAACTAACAACAACAAAGAAAAGCAAGCAAACGACCCCCCCCCCCCTCCACACACACACACACACACACACACACACACACACACACACACACACACAAAACAAGCTAAACAAAGCCCACAGACACAGAAAGAAAAAGAAGACGAACAAAGAAAAACACATCATAATACAGACAGACAAACCCCACAGACATACATCCAGCGAAGCA
>JADBJO010000287.1:105000-107500 GCA_016801955.1 Conus betulinus
CAAAACCCCCCCCCCCCCCCCCCCCCCCCCCCCCATTACCCCCCAAAAAAAAATGTTAAAAAAAATCTTTGCTTTGCCAAGTCATTATCATAATGACGGAAGAATTGCTAGCCTGCACTTGTTTCCCCCCCACTATCTAACTGTTCGGCATTATATATATAACACCTGTAATGATGGAAGAATTGTTAGCCTGCACTTGTTTTCCCCCCCCACTACTTAATTGTTCAGCTATATATATATATATATATATATCTCATACGCGCGTGCGGGCGCGCACGCGCGCGCGCGCGCGGCACACACACACACACACACACACACACACACACACACACACACACACACACACACACACACACACACACTTCTACATCTATATCTATCTATCTATCTACATATCTATCTATCTATCTATAGATACTAAAGAGACAAAGACAGAAAAAAGACCACTAGAACCATAATCACTGTTACCGGAACACCCATATTAAAACAAAAATCGAACTCATACAACAAAATTCAGCTTTATTTTTCATACAGATACAGATCGATTTTTACAGTGACGACTTTTGCAAGTGGTCTGTTGTTTTCAGAAATCCAGATTGGACGATTCAGACTACGCAAGTGGATGAACAGAATGAATGATAATGCATCTTGCAGACACAGATTCGACGTGTGTAGCGCACTATGTGTGTGAGGACACAGTCACACGTAACAGTCTCTGTTTTGAAACGGAAGGGTTTTTTTCCCGTGGAAATACACTATAAGAATACAAATGTTTGTGAAAAGAACACTTAGGATGAATGACATATCCATACTTAGCGACATGTCGCAGGCATTCGATTGAAAATGCTTTACTGTGATCATAGTTTTCATTATAATTCTAAGTGAGTACTACTATTTCACTGATACGGAATTCATGCTGTACCAACTGAAACTACACATTATACATTCATTTCTCAGTGTCATCACATGGCTATCCTAGAGATTAAAACTGATCCATAACGATTGTGATCATATTAGTACGTTATCCGATGTCTTATATGGTCAAATTCTATGACTTAATTACGGTAGTGGCAGTTAACTGTGAGAAGTTGACGATGTCTGGTGCTCCATACTCCTTCCCTCTGCCGCTTTTAACCTTCTCTGAACTGAATCAGGTAAGGCCATTTTCCACTGGGCGGACAGATGAGATTTTCAAGTCGTAAATTCATTCGAGTTCACAAGCGGTTCGAACCATTGGCTTCGGAGTCGAACGCTCTAACCAGTTTACTGTCAGTACCTCTGGCGTCAATAGCAGTCACAAGCAAAACAACACAAAGCACAGAGATGAAAACGACTGCCTCTTCATGAACATTATTGCTTCAACGTTACAGTTACAGCTTCCTTACAGTGATGACAACCATTCAAAATTCATCATTGCTGTTTATGTCATTCATATGTGTTCCTTTAGTAAAAATGAATGCGGACGAAAGGACGGATAACTGCGGAAATATAATATATGGAAGTTGTATTTGAGATGATTTCACAATGATTACAACAACAACAACAACAACAACAACAACACATGGTGATGATGATGACGACGACAATGAGAAAGCAACAGTAGTAGTAGTAGTAGTAGTAGTAGTAGTAGTAGTAGTAGTAGTAGTAGTAGTAGTAGTAACATTGTCAATAACAACAACACCAACAACAATAACAACAGTAGTAGTAGTAGCAGCAGTAGTAGTAGTAGTAGTAGTAGTAGTAGTAGTAGTAGTAGTAGTAACGATGATGATGATGATGATGATGATGATGATGATGATGATGATGATGACGACGACGACGACGATGACGATGATGATGATGATGATGACGATGACGATGATGATGATGATGATGATGATGATGATGATTAAAAGAATAATAATAGTCAATCATTCTAGTAATGGTGTATTTATAACTTCCATCTGTACTGATGTTCCTTTTTTAAGATAAAGATAAAGATAAGATGCAGGGAAAGATGGGCGAGAAAGTGTGTGTGTGTGTGTGTGTGTGTGTGTGTGTGTGTGTGTGTGTGTGTGTGTGTGTGTGTGTGTGTGTGTGTGTGAGAGAGAGAGAGAGAGAGAGAGAGAGAGAGAGAGAGAGAGAGATAGACAGACAGACAGGCAGACAGAGACACCAGAGGAGGTTGGGTGGAAGGTTGGGCTGGTGGAGGGAGTATCAGAAGGGATATACAAAGGTATGAAAGGATGAATGAAGCTGGAGAGAGAGAGAGAGAGAGAGAGAGAGAGAGAGAGAGAGAGAGAGAGAGAGAGAGAGAGAGAGAGAGAGAGAGAGGCAGAGAGGCACGGCAGGCACAGACACAGACACAGGGGTGGGTGAGGGGAAGTCCAGACACGGCAGGGGTTAGACGGGGGGGGCTAATAGGTCCTTCCGAGTAGCAATCCCGGCTAATCCCAAAGATATTGAAGCTGCTACCAGCCACCGCTCAGCTGAATCCCTGAAGATTCGATGCATTTTCTCC
>JADBJO010000287.1:117500-120000 GCA_016801955.1 Conus betulinus
TGGTGAACAATTTCATAAAGGGCTTTTTCTGTAGATACGTGAAGACAATAATGGTAAAGATCTTGCAATCTTAGTCAGATGGCTTATTGAAGCAAGAAAAATCGCCAGGCTGCATGTTGAAGTTTTCGAGAGAATCTGGGACAAATTATCCACTACTATATGTGTCTTCTTCCTGTGAACGTGTCTCAATCACTCTCCTTAATGAACATGAGGAGTATCTTAATTTGTGTTGTCATGACTATCCTGCACACACACACGCGCGCGCGCGCGCGCGCGCGCGCGCGCGCGCGCGCGCGCGCGCGCAGCACACACACACACACACACACACACACACACACACACACTATTTTCCTGTTTAAATGGAAAACATCATGTTCATGATGATCGAGTCCAGCCTCTTCTGGTTATCCAAAACGTGGACAACAGTTACATCAAGAGAGACGAACTGAGAAGATTTTGAAGTTACAAATTTAAACTGAATACAGAGATATCTCAAAAAGTACTTGTAGTTCATAACCACTAAACCAAATAAATGAAAATAACCTTCCGGACTCTCTCTCTCTCTCTCTCTCTCTCTCTCTCTCTTCTCCCCCCCCCCCCCCCCCCCCCCCCTGTCTCTCTAACTGACATACCTAGTCTACCAAATCGGGGTCGACAAATTTTAACGTTTTCTTTTAAAAAGAAGTCTTTTTTTTTTTTTTTTACGAAATACAAGCTTGATGCGCTTCT
Organism: Conus betulinus; assembly: GCA_016801955.1. Taxonomy (NCBI): domain Eukaryota; kingdom Metazoa; phylum Mollusca; class Gastropoda; order Neogastropoda; family Conidae; genus Conus; species Conus betulinus. The sequence goes on from JADBJO010000287.1 coordinate 118,230, forward strand.
CTGTTGGTTTTTTCAGGAACACGGGCACAAAATGTAGAAATCAGAGTCAATAACTGGCTAAATCCCTCCATGACGAAACCAATCTCTACTCGAGTTTCAAGAGTGTTGAGATATACCGAGACTCTTTTGACTTTCTTGTAACGTCAATGTAAGTCTTAATGAATAAGGTAGGCAGCTAAAGAAAAGGTCAACATCAGTTAAATCGAAGTAACTGTACTGAGGGCCATTTTGAGACAATGGTTTCAGATTTTTTTTTTGTATTCCCCTACTGTTTGTTGTAATTAGGCCGTTAAACTTAGACTTTTTACCAATTTAACGAACGTTTTCAAAGCAAAATGGAAATTACATATGGAAATGTTGGATGACACAGACGCTTCTTTTGTAATTTTTTTTCTTTTAAAAGACAAAATACCCCAGGTTGATTCCCATCGCCTGTTTGGGTCTCTAACAGCGAAATGGCCCGCGCGAGTTAAGGCTCGTTTGGCGCCGAGCAACACATTAAGAAGTCCCTGCGCACCCGTCGAAAGCAAGCGGCTGGATCTTAATTATATAACGAAAGACGAACTGACGTAAAATTTGAAGTTACAAACCTAAACTGAACACAAGGATATATCAAAAAGTGATGTTACTTCATACTCACTGAATCAAACGACAAAAAGACCCTTCCAGAAAGAAATCTCTCTCTCTCTCTCTCTCCTCTCTCTCTCTCGGTAACATGCCAACGTGGTCTCCGTGGATAAATCAGGATGTTTTTTTTTTTCACACAGGGGAATGAATAGTCTTGTGAGGAGAAAGGGATACGACGCATCACATACACTAGAAGGGAAGTCGGGAGATCGCAGACCGCCACAAAAGTCGAAGTGGTTCTGGATCCGCCCTGTGAGTCAACTGCCAGCAAAATGATTTGTACGCTGTGTTACGTTAGGGGAAGTAGTGGTTGGAAAGGAATCTGCAGCTTCTTTCACATCCGTTCCATAGATCTGCAGCAATTTTCATTCCATTCTTACTAAAGTCACGTTCCATTTCTCCATCTAGGGGCCGGAGTAGCTCAGTGGAAAAGCGTCGGACTCGTGATCCTGTCCTATATCCTGGGGTTGCAGGTTTGAATCTCCATCAAGCCGTTTTGGTGAGAGTTGTTGTTGTTTTTTTTTTTTTTTTTTTTTTTTTTTTTTTTTTTTTTTTTTTTTTTTTTTTTTTTTTTCTCTAATACTCGGAATTAACATTGGCTCGGATTCAATTTCCCGAAAAGACCTTCGAATGAGACTGTAAAACTAGGTTACATGTGTGAACGCACGCATCACATCTTCAACACACGTAAAAAACCTCATCCGCAAATTTTGGGGGAAAAAGATGGCCAGTTTTTAGTCCTTTTGCTTGGGTAACATGTATACACATAACAAGCACTATCAGTGAAAAATCAAAAGAATGTTAATGTTATACGACTTACATGAAACGGGGAATAGTCGGCTCTACCCAGGTGGGCAGCCCATTGTGTAATCGAAAGCGTGGACTGTAAAGCGCTCAGACCTCTGCTTTTAATCAAGGAGAGGCACTATATAAACATTGTCAGGAATAATAAGAAGAAGAAAAATAAGAAAAAAAAAACCCAATAAGAACAATAGTATTACAATAAGTTTGCTTAACATCGGTTTCGTACATTTTGTATAATTCTGCTGACCTATAAATGAATAAGGAAAAAGAAAGAAGGAAATAGCAACGCCATTCAAAACATAACTTATCACGGTGTGATATGGAATCAATGTTACATGTA
>JADBJO010000287.1:125000-127500 GCA_016801955.1 Conus betulinus
ACACAGAGAATTGTTTGTGTTGTACACTGATCCAACACACAGACAGCACATATATGAAGAGGTACAGGAAGCAAGTGCCAAGATTTATACCCCCCCCCCCCCCCCCCCCCCCTATTTGGTGTGGTGATGCAAACACGGCATAAGAATTTCAACAGACCAAACACAAGAAGTAAACGCATAAGATAAAAAAGAAATTAAAAAAAAAAAGAAAATGAAGACAAAAATGATAAAAGCACAATCACTTGTCCATCCGTGTGACTAAACCAGCCAAGACCTCTTATCACAAGACATTTTTCAAGCATCGAAATCCTAAGGAGGAACACTTCTGAAAGTAAATCATACCAGATAGAGCACTTCGTTTCAAACACGTGTTATCTTTTTTCTTTCTTTCTTTTCTTTTTTTTTTTTTTTACTTGTGCTTGGTCTTGATTTGAATTCTTTTCATAGCTTCTATTTCTGATCCATATACGATAATAGACAGAGTTATCGTTCTTGAGAATATAATTATGATAGAATCATAAGTTCTGGATCTTTACGCAAACGATGCTCATATATGACATGGGTGAGCAAAGCGGCGAAAAATCACACACAAAACACACACACACACCCACACACCACAACACACACGCACACAACCATATAGAGAGAGAGAGATAGAGAGAGAGAGAGAGAGAGAGCAGAGAGACCCGAGAGAGAGAGAGAGCGAATACCCCCACTTTTTTAAAGAGGGAAAAAGCGGAATAAGCACAAAATGGCTTTTTTACATCCGGCCCTCAATAAGGGAAATATATAGAAAATGCAATAACAACATCAGCAAAACTAATCTAGAATGGAAGAAAAACATGCATAAACGCTATAAATAGAAAGAGGAAATGGTTTAACACAAAAGAACAGAAGACAATCAGATGCCTGGAAGAGAGAGGGAGAGAGAGGGCAAGAATGAGAGAGAGAGAGAGAGAGAGAGAGAGAGAGAGAGAGAGAGACAGAGAGCGAGAGAAAGAGAGAAAAAGGTGAAACAGGGGGGGTGGGAGGGGAGGGGTCATCATATATAGTTCATTAAAAAATTATCCCAACAATAAATTGACATATTTCTGGAAAAAGAAATAAAATCATTGAACAGGCAACCCATCCTGTAAGCAAAGACAAAAATTTACACTTGACAGCACCACGTTTTGGAACAATAGATGAGAGAGACCAGTAGAGAGAGAGAGAGAGAGAGAGAGAGAGAGAGAGAGAGAGAGACAGATAGATAGACAGAAAGAACGAACGATAGAAAGAAGACAGACAGAGACATACAATACAGTGCATGTGCTCGCGCGCGCGCGTGTGTGTTGTATGTATGTGTGTGTGTGTGTGTGTGTGTGTGTTGTGTGTGTGTGTGTGTGTGTGCGCGCGCGCTGTGTGTGTGTATATATACACACACACACACACACACACACAACATGCATGCAAATGCACATAACATACAGCCACACCGCACACACAGACATGCACACAGAGACATACACAGACACACACGCGCAACCTCTCTCTCTCTCTCTCTCTCTCTCTCTCTCTCTCTCTCTCTCTCTCTTTCTCTCTCTCTCACCACACACAAACACACACACAAACACGCCATTACAGCACTGAATGACAGGTATGGAAAATTGAAATCATCAAGGTCAGTGAAAAAAACTAGTTTCATCCTAATCATTTCAAATATAGCATTGCATTTCAAATGAAATATGTTACCTATCATAAATGAGGTTTGTCTCGAAACAGTTCCAACGCTTTGAATATTGCAGGACAATGTGACCTCGGGAGTCTGAGAGATCTCCGGAAGGGAGAGAGAGTGTCCGCAATCTGATCAGCCTAATGGCAGAAGCTGTTCTTTACGCCGTTTGTTTTTTACACACTCAACTGTGATGCCTTCCCGCCCGAAGGAAGAAAATGAAACCGATCTTGAAACTGAAACGACAGCTGAAAGTGTGCTAACGAATAATGATCGCGGATCTTTAGATGCGTCTTGTGCTAATGCTGTTGATTCAAATCCAAAGGCGGAATGTGTGTGTGTGTGAGAGAGAGAGAGAGAGAGAGAGAGAGAGAGAGAGAGAGATCGTGAGTACGCGTGCGAGCCCTCGCGCGCGCAAGTGAGTGCGTGTGTGTGACAGACAGATTACGAAATTGGAAACGAAATGAGGCAGGGAACAGCAAACAATAAACAAGTGTGGGTAGTCTTTGCTCCCATAGGAAGCCTAACACAGAGTAACTTTTATTCAAAGATTGGCACAGCCTTTTAAACTTGAATAAGTCAGACAAATACAAAGACAAGCAATCTAATAGTGGGGGGAAAACACAAGCGCAGGCCAACAACTAAATTGTCTTCATAGTAATGACTTGTTGGCGGAACTTTGTTAACTTAAGGAGGGCAGGGTGGGGGGGGGTCGGGGGGTGCGGGGGGGGGTGGGGGGGGGGGCGGGGGGGGGGTACTCCGCGCGGGGTGGGGTGGGGGGGGGGGGGG
>JADBJO010000287.1:135000-137500 GCA_016801955.1 Conus betulinus
CTGGCGGCAGCCAAAAGAGCACCAAGGTCAAGGATGACAGCAGAACACAGGGCAGGATGAGGATGTAGTTGTAGAAGGCCACCTTCCGACGGATGTTGACGTGGAAGACCAGGTCCACGTACGGCTCGGGGCAGCACGGGTAGTACTTGACGTTCCGTTCCGCGTGCGAGGTGATGATCTCCCACTCGTTGCTGGGGATGTAGTCGTTGAGCTCGAAGCCCGGCCCGTAGACGAACTGCAGGTCCAGCTTGCTGCCGTCGTAGGTCCAGGATCCGAACTTGAGGTGGCAGGTCTGCACGTCGAAGGGGAAGTGGCGGATGTCGATGGAGCAGGAGGACTTGAAGATGGCCTGGGGGATCCACAGCACGTCTCCTGTGTGCTCCAGAACGCACAGGGCGTCCCGGAGCTCGCCCAGTCGTGTGTGTCGGCGCTGAAAAGGGGCGAAAAAAGCTGGTGAGTGACTCGATTATAAAATGAAAGCCAAAAGAAAAATGAACGGGATTCAAAGTAATTATTATTTTATAAACTGCACAAAACAGACATGGGAATGTTAACAAATATTTGTTTTTTCAGACATCAAAGCCAAACAAATTGCTCAAAACGATACTTCTAAGATCCCAGCCAGCATGAGATTTTTTTCCCTTTTTATCAATAGTGACAGTTAATCGTCGACGGCAGCAACGCTGTTCTTGTTCAGACTGTCTCTGGAAGCCGGCTGGAAATTTAGGGACAGATTTAGCTGAGTAATATTATTTTCAAACGTCTGAAAAATGGCGGCAGCAGCAACAGAAGAAGGAACAGTATACACACAATGAGGTGTACGGACAGGACACAATTAGTGACAATTTCGTCCTATTAACCTAAGGATTTTGAAGGCAAACTGTTCCAAGACCTAAAGTCAGTACGGATTCAAAAAGCTCTGTGTTCGCTGGTTGCTTAGTGGTCAGGCAGGGGTTAAGTCCATGTCCCTTGGCAGGCCAGTCGAAGCTGAATGGTGTTCTCAAATAAAAATCGATTTAGCGGTCGGTTCATCCAAGGTTGCTCTATGAACGCGGGTAGGAAGAAAGAGCAACGAGAATCCTAAGCTCCAGTTGGGAAGTCTCCTGTCTGGAAGTCTCTTCTTTCTTTGGCTGGCTTCACGGACGCAAGCAGCCTGTCCTCATCTTCACTTAATGGCTACTTCGTCCTACAGGCCCCCAACCCCTTGACGGACGACCAGGAATGGCAGGCCACAAAGCCACTGACGCACACTCCCTCCAGGGTCAAGCATCATAATACAAATGTAAAGACCATTCACCCAGATGGCTCACTCTGAAGTGGGAAGTCAGCTCGTATGGGAACATACTAGCGACTAAAGCCGATAATGATTGGTGTTCCTGGAAAACAGTTACGATTCTAGAGACTGTGAACAGAGAGAAAACAGCTATTATCCTGAGAGCCGCCACTATCTGCCGACAGATCGTAACTGTTTTGCCTGTGTTCCTGAGAATGATATTTGTTTTCACTGCTTTCCACGAGGATCACAATTGTGTTTTTCGTTCTATTTACTCGACATAATAGCTGTTGCCCTCGCTTACCTGAGGTATTGTCGCAAGGATATCGTCGTTAAAAGCGAAAAAAAAGCCATGATCAGTTATGATCGCCTTTTCGTTTAACAAGCTCAAATGGGGTCCACAAACTAGGGAAAATAGATGTGATCATATTATTTTTGTTGCTTTTTCTCGAGGATAATAACCGTTTTTCCCAGCGAAAATAGCGAAACACTTGTGATGCTAAGGGAGAACCTGGAGAACAGCTATGACCCCAAGGAAAACAGTTGTGATTCTAAGGGTCAACAGCTTATCCCCTTTCTCCTGAAGAAATACTAGCGGTTTTCCCGGTAAAACATGTATTATGGACATATGACGCTGATATGTTCCCATACAGCTCGTAAAGCCCGCCGCTGAACAACCGTGAGTCGTCGATTCCCGAGAAAGTGGACCACCGCTCCAAACCTGCGTAAAGATGGAAGTCACGTCCTGCTGTGACCTCGGTGTTGTTCCAGACTGATCTGCAACTTCATCGCAGAGAGACACTATACAGCCGAAGAGTGGCATGACTGCTGTCACTGTAGTGTGGTGGGAAGGGCTGGATAGTCGTTGGAAATGGGTTCATTGTTGCTTTTGAAAGTTTAAAAAAAAAGGGTTTTCCTTTTTTGTCGATGGTAACAGTTTAACCATCCATTCAAGCGGCCATATAACTAACGATCTAGAAACAAGTTCGCATCATTATCATGATCGTCGTCGTCATTGTCATCATCAGGATGGTCATCATCATCATCATCATCATCATCATCATCATCATCATCATCATTATCATCATCATCATCATCATCATCTCTCTCTCTCTCTCTCTCTCTCTCTCTCTCTCTCTCTCTCTCACACACACACACACACACACACACACACACACACACACACACACACACACACACACACACACACACGCACGCACACACACA
>JADBJO010000287.1:142500-145000 GCA_016801955.1 Conus betulinus
ATCCTGGCAGTGCCACTGAGCAATTCCAGGAAGATTGAATTGGCAGCGAACGCCTTCTGATGGGACTGTGGATAGCAGCGCTGGGCCTGGGCCTCAAGACAGCAGTTCGCGACAGAAAGAAGCAGCAAGTGTACACCATTTCTCTGTGGCTGTTTGCTAGTGGGTTTCTTTTTGTCGGTTTTTTTTTTTTTTTTTTTTTTTTTGTGTGTGTGTCGTCTCTCGATTGCCCTTTCTTCGTTTTTTCTTTTGCTTTCTTTCTTTTTAAACCAGATCCCTTATACCAGTCCCCTTCAATTCTGACCTCCTAACTACACAACATCTTCATTTTCATCCCGTTGAATCCAAAAGCGAAGAGGGCGTTCTGATTGCCCGTAGGCCACTTAGTAGAGGAGTCCCGCGCTGATGCTGTGTCACTTTTATTGGACAGCCTGTCCTGATCGAGCGTTTGAATGATGGTAACTATTAATGTGTGTCATGGTCTGCCATTATGCGTAATATCCTGTTTGTAAAAGAAGGTTTTGAGAGAGGATTACAAGAATAAGGCGTGAACACTGGTTTAGGTTATACATGGAAGTTGTTTGGGAAAGATGTTTACATGAAACAAGAGAATAAAAAAAGAATTTGTTATCGAATACTTCATGATATGAATGCAGAATACGTACAAGCAAAACCAGTATAAAAACACTTTTGAACGGTTAAAAAAAACAAAAATGAATTTGTAGGTGAGACAAAAATTGAGTGCGTGCGTGCGTGCGTGTGCGTGCGTGCGTGCGTGCGTGCGTGCGTGCGTGTGTGTGTGTGTGTGTGTGTGTGTGTGTGTGTGTGTGTGTGTGTGTGTGTGTGTGTGTGTGTGTGGAGTGAGAGAGAGAGAGAGAGAGAGAGAGAGAGAGAGAGAGAGAGATGGTAAGTGAGGAAAGGTGAGAAGGATGAAGTGGGGAGAAAAAGGAGGGGGTTGGGGTTAAAAAGAAAAGCAAGACGGGAAGAGACAGAAACATGTATGTATGATACAATCACTGATATTGAGTCCCCAAGTTTCCAAGTCAACAGATTGTGGAAAAAAAAGATACCAGATCTCAATCCAATGTATGGGTGAAATGATGCCCACCCCCACCCCTCCCCCCGTCCTCGCCCCACCAATCCCCCTTAAAAAAAAAAAGAAAAAGAAGCTAACCATAGGATATGATAAACAAGCTTGCAAACAAGCTTACACATGGACAGGCACTCAGCAAAGTTTCTGTCCGTGTATTTTCTGGCTTTTTTTTTCCTTGCAAATTCTGCAGTTGACAGCATGTTTTTACAAAGAGTTCCATGTCAGATTCAAGTGAAGGTTCCATCCCATTTAAGATGCAAGACGCATGCCAAAAAAAGGGTGAAAACAAAAAAAAAAAGAAAAAAGACCAACCATACACCCCAAACACCCCTCCCCGAAAAAAAAAAGCTCAGTGCTACACTAAAATGATCCATTCCTTCCTCTTAAGTGACCACGCAAGTTGTTACGACGACGAAGTTTGGTAAGTTTTGTTTGTTTGTTTTTTTTTTGTTTTTGCTTTTTGCTTGTGTTTTTTTTGTTTAACACTGATGCTGACAGCGGTTGCACTGTATTGTTCAGAATGTCACTTACGGAAGTGTCCCAGTTTCTCTGCATTTGGCTTCCACAGCTGTATTTTGCATAGTGGCGATATCTCAAGTGTGTGTGTGTGTGTGTGTGTGCGTGCGTGCGTGCGTGCGTGCGTGCGTGCGTGCGTGTGTGTGTGTGTGTGTGTGTGTGTGTGTGTGTGTGTGTGTGTGTGTGTGTGTGTGTGTGTGTGTGGTGTGTGTGCGTGCATACGTGAGTATGTGTGTGCGTGCGTACGTGTGTGTGTGTATGTGTGTGGGTGTTTGCGCACGCGCGCGCTTCTCTATGCTGGTTTCCTTGTATATGTGTATGTACGTGCATAGGCCCGTGTGTGTGTGTGTGTGTGTGTGTGTGTGTGTGTGTGTGTGTGTGTGTGTGTGTGTGTGTGCTTACGCGCGTGAAAGCGCGCGCGCGGCGCGCGCACGTGTGCGGTGTTTTGTGTGTGTGTGTGTGTGTGTGTGTGTGTGCGCGCTTGTATACTGGAGTTTAGTCGTATATGTGTGTACGTGCAGAGGCGCTGCGTGTATGTTTATGTGTGTTTGAGTGCATGTGTGCGTAAGCGCGCGAGAGCGTGTGCGTGTATGTACATTTTATACATATATATATATATATATATATATATATATATATATATATATATATATATATATATATATATTTTGAGAGACTTAAAGATAAAAAAATTTGGAGACTTAAAGATAACAACTAAACTATAATATATCTTGGAAAATCATAAAAAGGGCATCACCATACAATAATATTTCAAAAAGATTCCAGCTATGTTCAACAAAAAAGAAGGTTAATGCTACTTAAACCACACTTAGCAACTCTAAATACTAAAGTAGAAATAGTAAACAACTGCAGGCACACAATGGAAAATCGTTG
>JADBJO010000287.1:150000-152500 GCA_016801955.1 Conus betulinus
TCAACACCATCATCATCATTAATATCACACAATGAACATACAATGTTCCCTTCAGTTTCTTTTCTTCTCAATTAGTTCTCCTCTATTCTGTAACTTCCCCCTTCAAAACCCCGTTCCGCTTATGATTCCGCTCCGTAATTTTAGTCTCTTTGATCCACGCCACAGTTTGCACAGACATCGGAGAGAAAAAAGTGACTGTCTGTTGCCACTTGTTTCCAGCGGCATAAACAACAACACTTACAATGACAACAACGAGGATGGCGACATAAAAACAACGAGAAAAATAACAACAACCGCAGCAACGATTCCAACAACGACAAAAAGACAGCAACGCCAAGCACCGTGACAATAAACACGAAGACTGCATCAACAACGGTGTCCGCGACAACAAGGGTAACAAGAACACATTTACATTAAGAACGACAACGACAGCAGTTACAGCCAGAACGCAACAACAACAATAACCATTTTAAGACCAGCGACGATAGCAACAACAACACCCACGGCAACGACAACAATGTAAATAAGGAAAAGGCTAACAATGAAGAGCCAAACAACGACAGCAGGAACCCCACTGTACACAGCACGAGCAACAACAGCAGCAACACAACAACAATGAAAAAAAAAAAAAAAGCAATTACTCCTAAAACAATGACAGCAGTATTACCACAACATCAACGACAAGGAGAACAACAATTACGACGACAGCAACAAGAATCTCAGCGATTGCAATAATGGAAACAAGCTTACCACCACCACAAGCAAACAACATCAACAACAACGACAAAAAACAGGAAGAACAGCTCCAACAAAACCGCCACCGCCATCACCACCACAACCACCACCCCGCCGCCACCACCAGCAACAGTACGGTTAACTCAAGTACCGCCTCTACCCCCCCCCCTCCCCCGCCCCTCCTCCCCTAAGGAGCAACCCAGGTTTGACAGGCATGGGAAATATTTTGTGACAAGAAAAGTGACGCCATCAAAAATAGTTTTCGATCAAGTTTATTAAAGTCCGCACTGACCAAAGATTATACAGAAGACGGGGATAACTATCCCACGAGAATGGGGTATTGGGCCTGTTTTACACCACACCATACCAACAGAACGACACGTCCTGAAGGGCAGTGAACCTGGCAACGTGTATACGGGGGCAGTGTGATTCGATCTGGCAGAATGTGACTGCGAATTCTGTACTCTATCCAGTTGAATAAGTCTGGCATCCAACTATGAGAGTCAGGACTTATACACTTTTTCTTTGTTCCCAAACCAGGACAGGCGTACAGGTGTTTTGATGTCGTTTTTTTTTTTCGATACTTCAAGATCTTCGTTTCTCTACCCTTGCTACTAACTGTCCCAAGTGCAACATCTGCATTGAAAAATTGATAAACAAAGTTAAAGAAAGAAAGAAAGAAACGAAAAAAATAAATAAATAAAAAACAATTATCGAATAGGCAGATAAACAAATAGATACATCACAAATAGATAAGTAGATAAACACATGAACCAACAACTAAATATGTGATAATTACATGGATCAATAAATTAAAACAAAGGAGCTTACTTTCATTGCATCATCATCGTAACACCATTATTTTCACAACAAACTATCAGGAGGAACAGAAACAAAAGTTTTGAAAAAAAAAAAAAAAAAAGGGTGAAAATTACCCGCTTAACAAAGTGCTCAGCTTTTACACACACACACACACACACACACACACACACACACACACACACACACACACACACACACACACACACACACACAAAAAACAAAAAACTACAGTACTCACTAGTTATGGAGTTTGATTAACAACACGAAATCCACTCTCTGCCCAATAGTACACTAATATGTATTTGATTAACAACGTGAATCCACTGTCTGCCCGATAGTACCCTCTAGTTACGGAGTTTGATGAACAGCGTGAATCTAGTCTCCACCCAACAGTGCTCTTTAGTTACATGGTTTAATGATCAACAATGAATCCACTCTATGTCCACTTGAACTCTCTAGATACGGAGTTAGACGAAGGACACGAATTCACTCTCTGCAAAGTAGTTCTCTCTCTAATCATAGAGTTTGATGAAAAAACGTGAAATTCACGCTCTGCCCAGTTGCTCTCTCTAGTTACAAAGTTTGACGAAGAACATGAATCCACTCTCCACTCAATAGTTCTTTCGAGTTATAGACTTTGAAGAGCAGAATGAAATCTGCTCTCTGTCCGATAGAACTCTCCTTTACAGAGTGTGATGAATAACAAGAATCTACTCTGCCCGTTAGAAATCACAAGTCATAGACTTTGATGAACAATGTAAATCCACACTCTGCCGAACAGTACGCTCTAGTTGTAGAGTTTGATGAAAACAGGGATCCACCATGTGCCTGATACTAGTACTACTAGTTTGATGAACAACACAAACCTACTGCCTACTTTATGGTATCGATGATGAGAAAGAAATAGTGATGGTTCTTTCCATCAATAAGAGGACGTTACTAT
>JADBJO010000287.1:162500-165000 GCA_016801955.1 Conus betulinus
CATCAGTTCGACTATGACATCAGCGTTCTCGACCGTGACAATAGATGGTTTCAGCGTGGGGTGAAGGAGGCTATCCATATTGCCGCCAACAACCCCACACTCAACCGGGACCGGGGCAGACACACCTTGCCATCGGTGTACAACACCCTCATTGTTCATGACCAGTGTTCGACCCGTGGTAGTGTGCACTGAACTCCAGTTCACCCTGTAGCAACACCACAGCTGAAGAAGACGGACGGAGGTCTGTCGAAAGCTCCAAGTAAGTGCTATTCCCAGCTGAGTACGTGTCTAAATCCGGTAGTGGTTATCCTTACTGCTGTGAACTACACTTGATAAGATGACTGATGAAGTGGAGAAAAACAACTAAAAAACAACGAAGACAGCGTCGATAAACAAAGTGGTTGAGTCATTTCGAACATCTTCAGTCATGAAAATGTCTTAATTTCAGGCCAAGAAGCATTTGCAAAGAAATTACCAAAGAAGAAAAAGGGTGACCAAGAAAGTGAGGAGGACGGGGAAGTAGAAGGAAAGAGGGAGAGAAAGAAAAAGACGTAGGAGAAGAACGACCCGAGGAAGATGAAAGAAGACAAAGGAAACGATCTCTCTCTCTCTCTCTGAACACCACAAAACGTTAAAAAAAAACATACGGGAAAGAAAAGGAAGGCCAGATATCTTGCATGCACTCACAAAACCCAATCACGCTGATCTATCGCTGGAAATCACGTCCAGAACAAGTTTTGCCATGTAAAACGACCAATCCGATTTGCTGCGTGAAGTGATGCAGCCATCCTCATCTTTTTTTTTTTTTTTCTCTCTCTCTCTCTCTCTCTCTCTCTCTCTCTCTCTCTCTCCTCTCTCTCTCTCTCTCTCTCTCTCTCTCTCTCTCTCTCTCTCTCTCTCTCTCTCTCTCTCTCTTATATATTTTGTTTCTATTCTTTTTTGCTGGTCAGAGCAAACTTGCTAATAATCTCCATCCTGTCCCTCCCCTTCCGGATGCTAGAAGGATTGCGTGACGATTAGGAATAGGTGGAACTAAGCCAAACTTCCCATCCACCCATCCTGCGCGCGCTCCTATGTGTGTGTGTGTGTGTGTGTGTGTGTGTGTGTGTGTGTGTGTGTGTGTGTGTGTGTGTGTGAGTGTGTGCGCGCGCGCGCGTCCGTCCGTGCGTGTGTGCGTGCGTGCGTGCGTGTCTATGTGTGTGTGTGTGTGTGTGTGTGTGTGTGTGTGTGTGTGTGTGTGTATGCCTGTGTTTCAATGTGTGTGTGCGTGCGCGCGCGCGCGTGTGTATGTATGTGTGTGTGTGTGCGTGTGCGCGCGCGCGTGTGTATGTGTGTGTGTGTGTGTGTGTGTGTGTGTGTGTGTGTGTGTGTGTGTGTGTGTGTGTGTGTGTGTGTGTGTGTGTGTGTGTGTGTGTGTGTGTTTCTTTGTTTAGTTTTACGTCTTTTCACATGGAGTGATTTTAGACGATTGTGATATTCATAAATAATATACATCAAGATGACATTGATATTATTATACAAATGAAAACACAACTAAAAATGAAGCTGAAATCAGTGAACATGAACAACATAAACAATGTTTTGCTTCAAAATACTGAAATCTCATACTAATGTACCAATAGGACTGCGAAGTAAATATTTTGATACATTAGCCAAAAATGAATAATTGAAGTTAGAGTCTTAAAATCATCAATTGTAGGATTATTTGGTAACTGAAAATTAAGTAGGTACTGCCGCATAATGGGACAATTAGATAGTACACGAAATGTCAAAAGTTTTTTTCCCCACATATGCATTTTGCAGTATCAAAATATTTACATTTTAATGAATTGTATTTAAGTCTAAAACACAAACTGGAAAAATTCCCTTGGAAAAAAAAATTCAACAAAGACATGTTGTAAGAGTTGTGCCGATTTACATTATAACCCACACGAGCTTTGGTGTCTTTTTCTAAAAGATTATAGCATTCCTTTACAGACAAAGGAATATGAACGTTTTTTCACAATAATTCTTTGTCCTGCACCTCCTCTATCTACTCTGTCTGCCCATTCATTTTCCATAAATACCACAATGTGATGGAACCCAAGTAAATGTTAAACTGGAACCCCTTTGAATTAGAAAATGTATGAGATGATTACTTCCAATTATTTAGTCACATCTGTCTCTAGACTTCATGGATTTCAGTGTAAATAAGACTGACTTAGAGTGAACACAAAAAAGTATTGGAAATATAACCATAGGAAGATTAACAATGTATCGCAGAGCCATGAGAATGGCTACCAGTTCTGCGGTGAAAATAGAATGACCTGCACCAATATGAAACGATTTTTCTTTCTTTAGTCCAGACATTACAAACCCAGCACCCGCCACATTAGTGTCAATAAAAGAACCATCGGTATATACCTACAAATGGTTAGAATAATTTGAATGAACATGAAATCGAAAAGAAACAGCAGCAAGTAGATGAGGGTTATCACTCTTTTTTTAAATCGTCATTGGA
>JADBJO010000287.1:172500-185000 GCA_016801955.1 Conus betulinus
TCTGGATACACTTTGATGCGACTGAAAGTAGCAATATCTCACATAGTTCATCGTGTAACAAAGATACAAGCAATGGTTTAACACTGAGTCCAGACTTAATTGACAGTATGTGTAGATCTTACAGCATACGAGATTTCAGCCCCTGTCCATGTAGTACGCTTCTCAAAGAATGTAAAGATACCGACAAGAAGCGTTTATCAGCAACAATGTTTAAAACGTTCCCCAACTCTTTGTTGTACACTGCCACTATTTCGCGTATTTCGTTAGCATTTACATTTTCTCTGGTTTGAACCACTCATAAAAAAACTCAGAGAGAGAGAGAGAGAGAGAGAGAGAGAGAGAGAGAGAGAGAGACAGACAGACAGACAGACAGACAGACAGACGGACAGAGAAGCTGAAGCAACAAAGAACAATTTAATGCATTATATCTCATATTCCTAGTCAGGGTAGCTTTATACATGTTGTGCACGTTAATGTGTATGCTTTTGCGAACGTGATAATACAGTTCAAATGAGTAACCAACACGATCAGTACTACTCAGACGACAGATGGCAGTATCATCGTTTAGTTTCCGCCAGGTCTCGCATGAAGAGAGCTGAAATGACATATTGACTAGGGATTGCCGGCATACGTGTTCAGAAAAAAAGTCTCATGTGCCGTGAAATTTGCAAATGCCACTTTTGTACCGTATTTATACTGATGGCGCTAACGTAAACCTTAAATTGTACTACAAATGTAGTGCTCTCAAGAAAAGATTTCTTCTATCCTTAAAGAAAACATATACTTTGTTTGCATTGAAGATTAGGATGAGTTTAAATCGAAACATACTGAATGGGGATCTCTTTTTCATATATATCTCTCATTCATTAATTTCATATGAACTTGTATGTCGGGCAACGTGATTTGTCGCATAATGTAAATATCATTGCGACTGCTACTGACAAGGCCACATTTCTCCAATTGGTAACTCCCTTGGAACGGTTTTCTTGTGAAAATCCTATTGTCACTTCCTCATGTCCATGTAACTGGCATTTCAGTGGACGTCGAATCAAAGCACAAAGCACATAGTGCATTTGCAGTATGTCGCTAATGCAAGGGCTGTCTTGAACGTGTATTCTAGCCCATTGACCACTGGTTTGCTCGCTTGCTTGTTTGATCCATTTGCTGTGTGTGTGTGTGTGTGTGTGTGTGTGTGTGTGTGTGTGTGTGTGTGTGTGTGTGTGTGTGTGTGTGTGTGTGTGTGTGTGTGCGCGCGCGATCGCTTGTGTGCGTGTTTGTTTTTGTTTGTGTGTGCGTGTGTGTGTGTGTGTGTAAGTGTGTGTGTGTGTGTGTGTGTGTGTGTGTGTGTGTGTGTGTGTGGTGTGTGTGTGTGTGTGTGTGCTGGATTAACCTTAAGTTGGAATCAGAAACTTGTCAAAAACTCCGAATGTGGTCTGTTTCTCTAAGTAGACTGACTGGGTTTTTTTTTTCTTTTTTTTTTTTCTTTAGACCCACCTTGTATTCCGGTTTATCTTAGAATATTTCTATCCATCGGAAAAATATTCCTGAAAAGTCTTGAAAAAAAGCGTACAATCTGTTAATTACTGATTCCAATACTGAAATATGACATTTTATAGGTAGATTTCCTGAAAAAAAAAAAACCAACAACTGAATGGCTCAAAAAGGCCAACAGTCATCGTAAGGCATTCTACTTTTCTTCTTGAAAGAAACAAGTCAGTGTCAACGTGACTTATAGAAACTATCCATCCTTTTCATCAGTTATGATGGTCCTGAAATGTGTTTGGAAGGTCGATAGCCAATTTGATGTATGTGTGTGTGCGTGCATGTGTGAGTGCGCGCGCGCGCTCGCGCGCTTTGTATATATATATATACAAGGTCCCTATATATATATATATATATATATATGTGTGTGTGTGTGTGTGTGTGTGTGTGTGTGTGTTTATATGCGTGCCTGCGCGCGCGCGTGCATGTGTGTGTGTGTGTGTGTGTGGGGGGGGGGGGGGGGGGGGGGAGGGGGCATTGACTGGAAAGGATGCTCAAATAAAAGATAAAAAGAAATAAATTGAATGCAACCTTTGCAAGGGCATTGAAGAAGCCAAACACCGTGAAAAACTCATTTGTTTTACTATTTTCTCTGTGTAATGTTCTTATGAAAACATTGAGGCCATTGCGGGCATCATTCGTTAAGGCAGCTCGGTTTGTTCATTTGGTCTGTTCGACTTATTCAGTGGGGAAGACCTAAAACGCTTTAAGAGAGAAAGAAACTCATGTTAGCTGCATGGGACCTTTGGGTGAGTAGTTCCGCACTGTATCAAACCGACTGTTGTTTGGTGACCCATCGTTTTTTTTTACCGCACGCCCAATCTGATCTAAAACGAAGCGACTGGGCATTCACAGATATTTGCGTGTCTGTGTGTTTCATTGTTTGTTTGGGAGACATTTGTTATGCTGCCAACAACATCAAAGGCACCGATTTCAGTTGTCCTTTTAGATGTCTTTTTTTTTTAATAGGTCAAGATTCCAGACTTGTAGAAAAGTCTGGAGCTTTTCAAGATTCTTTTATGGTCGTGTATTACACATTGCACACAAACACGAGTAAATACCTTTAAATTTCATTCTGCCAAGATTATTTTGAAAACGAGCAAAACGCAATCGATCCACTGCAACCCTGCAATTTGCGCTAGACAAATGACAATTATTTTGCATTTCAAAATGTTGTTGTATCACCTCTCGTGGTGTGGGATCATTGTTTAATGGAATCTCCTGTGAGCTTGACAGAGGCAAAGATACTTTGAAATTCTACTCTGTCTCAGGTCTGGCGTAGTTTAATGCAGAAAAAAAAGATCTGAAGCTGTACGCAGTTAGCGAGACAGTTCTGAACTCTCATCAACCGGCACTGACATCTGAATAAACACTGAAATAACTGACATAAAGGCTAATGTGAAAGATTTAGGCGAAATGACACAATCCTTACTGTGGTGAACTACACTCGAAAAGATGACTGGGCAGGTAGTGACAATAATCTAAAACTTGTAGCCAAGTGGAGCAGAGGAATTAAACACAGTAGTGAAATCATCTGGGAACATCTTCAGTCATGAAAATGGTATGTAAATTATAGCCAAGAGCATCTTGAAAAGAAAATGTTAAAAAGAAGAAGAAGAAAATACGGAGAAGGAACAATAAAGCAGAACTGGAAAAGAGGAACAGGAAGTGGAAAATGGAGAAAAAGAAGGCGCCGATGAAGACGAACTCTCTCTCTCTCTCTCTCTCTCTCTCTCTCTCTCTCTCTCTCTCTCTCTCTCTCTCTCTCTCTCTCTGACCACTGTAAAACACAGAATTAGAAGGTGAAGGAAAATTAGATCGCACATCTTGCATGCACTGGATCTGCTGAGAAAAGGGGTGCAGCAAACCTCATCTTTTTCTTTCTTTCGTTTCTTTTCATTTTTATTTCTTTTCTTTCTTTTCCTTTCTTTTTTTCCCGCCAAAGAGCAATTCTGCTTAAACCTCCATCCTGTCCCTTCGTTCCGGTATCCCGGAGGAATCGGTGTGACAAATAGGAATAGGTGGATTTGAACCAGAATCCTCCCCCCTCCTTCCCCCCTCCCCCCCCACTTCCAAACTTACTCTCCCAGTTCTTCCATTCGCCATCTGTTTTCGGCAGCGCGAGTTCAGCACAGATGCTTTCGACGCGACAACAATGTCCATGAACTGGGAATGTCAGAGGTGGACACGTTTGTTCTGGTTTGGTGATTGGGGGGGGGGGGGGGGGGGTAGTGGCGGAGAGGGGGGAGGGGGATGGCAAGGATGCTCTGGCAAAAGTTTTTCGCACAAAACATCAAGGAAACGAAGAATATAAAACCTTTGCAAGGGCACTGATGCCAGCTACCCAGAGACTAGTTTGTTCGACTGTTTTTCTCTCTTTGTTCTTGTTGTGAAGACGCAGAGGCGTGCATTAACTCAGCATGATTTGTGTATTTCGTCTGTTCGAGTTTTTCCAGTGGAATAGAACTGATGGGGACAAAGGGCGGAAGAAACATGTACTTGTCTTCAGAGACTTCTTAGAGAGTCCTTCACACAGAATCAAAGACGCCAACTGTTGCTTGTTGATCGATCGCTTTTCCCGTGTGTCCGACGCGCGTTGAAACTAAAGGATCAAGTATTCACAAATACCTGCGTGGCTTTTTGTTTCATAGTTTGTTTCCGAAACATTTGCCATGGCGCCAAACAACATCAAAGACACCGTTCTTTCGTTGTCCTTTTAAGCGTCTTCTTTTTGACGGCTCAAGCTTCCAGCCTCGTGGAAAGCTTAGTGATCTTCAGATTCAATTATGGCTGCGCTTGTATTAAAAAAAAAAAAAAAGCAAACAGAATTGAGATGAATACGTTTCTATTCATTCTAGCAAGACTTTTGAAAACGAGAAAAAAAAAAGTAGTAGTTCATGAGAGTTCATGCAACCAGACACGTGTAAATGTTTGAGATCAAAACGGTGTTGCATGCCTTGTTGTGGCGTGGTCAGTACGTTTTACGGAGTCTCCTGTCGGTTCGGCAGAAGCAACGACACTTTCAAATTCTACTCCACTCCAGGCTAGATGTTACTTAACGCGGGAAAAGGCCTGCAACCGTAAACATGAAACTGAATTGAATCCTCCTTATCAACTGGAAGTGACATATCTTTAAAAAAAAAAAAAAAAAAAAAAGCTACACAACTGATATACAAGCCAACATGAAAGGTAAAGGCGAGCTGATAACGTCTTCACTGGTGTGAGC
This sequence comes from Conus betulinus, assembly GCA_016801955.1. Classification (NCBI taxonomy): domain Eukaryota; kingdom Metazoa; phylum Mollusca; class Gastropoda; order Neogastropoda; family Conidae; genus Conus; species Conus betulinus. Next base: position 177,269 of record JADBJO010000287.1, read on the forward strand.
TATAATTGAAAAGGCCATTGAGCAGGCAGAGACAGAATTTAAAATTGTAATCCAAAGGAGATAGCATAAGGCAATGGTCAAGCCATTTAGGGAACCTTCATTCAGGAAAATGTTACATAATTGATAACAAGAGCATTTGGGAAGAAACTAATGAAAGAAGAAGAAAAAAAGAAGAAAGAAAAAGAAAAAGAAAAAAAAAAAAAAAAGAAATTAAAAGAAAAAAAAAAAGGAAGTAAAAAAAAATAGAGGGGGAGAGAGAGAGAGAGAGAGAGAGAGAGAGAGAGAGAGAGAGAGAGAGAGGAGAGAGAGAGAGGACGCTGAGGGAGATAAAAAAAAATGCTCTCTTTCTCTCTCTCTCTCTCTCTCTCTCTCTCTCTCTCTCTCTCTCTCTCTCTCTCTCTCTCTCTCGATTTCTAAATTCTCTCTCTCTCCTCTCACTCGATTAGGAATATCAGAATTTAAAGTGCACCATTATAGATACAGAATGGCTAACAACGAGGATCTGATTTGTAAGTGGCACAAAAAAATGAAATACATTTTGTTCTTCGCTGTCCTGTTCTTAGTAGTATTCGTGAAAAGTTCATCAAACCTAAGTATTATATTCAACGAGTTTATTCAAATTGTGTTTATTAATGTCTTCTCAATCAGTTGAAGTTGTTGGAGGTCTTTCAATGTTTCTTTCAAAAGCATTTAAGTTCAGAGAAACTGCCACATCTTAAGAATTTTGTTTGTATCACCTTTGTTATGTTTTTGTTAAGTCATAACTAGTGCTGTTTCAATGTTCTTTTGTTGTTCACATTCCCCTCATAAGGGGCCTTGGCCTAAATGAATGAAACGGGATTCTGAATTCCGAATTCGAATCTCTCTCTCTCTCTCTCTTCTCTCTCTCTCTCTCTCTCTCTCTGCTACCCACAGTAAAACACAAAGAAACATGAGAAGAAAAGGGAGACCACACATAGTGCATGCATTCGCAGAACCCAATCGCCGTAATGTCTCACTGGAAACCAGCTCAGCAGAAAAACAAACAAAACATGGCAAGCTATGTAAAACGACCAATCGGAATTGGTGAGAAAAAGAGTGCAGCAGTCCTAATCTCTTCCTTTTTCTTTATTCCTCTCTTCTTTTTCCTTTGTTTCGTTTTCGTTTTATTTCCTTTTTTCTCTTCTTTTTTTTCTTCTCCTCCCTCCCCCCTCCCCCCCCCCCCCCCCCCCCCCCCCCCCCGCCCTGTTTTTTTTTTTTTCTTTCTTTTTTTCTCTTTTTTTTTTTGGCTGCAAAGAACAATCCTGCTAAAATCTCTCTACCCTGTCCCTCCCTTCCGGGATCAAGGAGGGATTTTGTGTGACGGGTAGAAATAGGTGTATCTGAGTCAGACACCCCCACTTCCACCGACACACCACCGCCCCTGCTTTGCTTTCCATCTGTTTGTGGTAGCGCGAGGTGAGATGAGATGCTTTCGGCTCGGTAACAGTGTCCATGAACTGGTGAATATCTGAAGTCGACACGTGTGTGTGTGTGTGTGTGTGTGTGTGTGTGTGTGTGTGTGTGTGTGTGTGTGTGTGTGACCACCACAATACCCAGTAAACCAGAAAGAGAAGAAGGGGGAGAGCACTCATCTTGCATGCACTCACAAACCCCAATCACACTGATGTCTCACTGGAAACTAGCTCAAGAAACAAAGTTTGGCCATGTAAAACGACGAACCGAATCTGCTGAGAAAAAGGGTACAGCAATTCTCATCTTTCTCTTTCTTTCTTTTCTATTCCTTTCTTTTCTTTTTCTTCCTGCATCGTTTCTCTTTTTTTTTTTTTTTTCTTTTCTATCGTTTTTTCCCCTTTTTTTTTTTTTTTTTTCCTTTTTTTTTGCCGGCAAGGGGTAATTTTGCTAAAATCTCCACTCTGTCCCTTCCTTCCTGGATCCCGGAGGGATTGGAGCTTGACGATTAGGAATAGGTGGATCTGAACTAGACTCCCCCCACCCCCACCCCCACCCCCCTCCCTCTTTCTCTAATCTTGCTCTCTAAGTCTGCTTTTGGCAGCGGGAGTTCAAATTAGATGCTCTTGACTCTGTCCATTAATAGCAACGTCAGGGGTGGACACGTCTGTTTGGGCGTGTGTGTGTGTGTGTGTGTGTGTGTGTGCGTGTGTGTGTGTGTGTGTGTGTTTGTGTGTGTGTGTGTGTGTGTGTGTGTGTGTGTGTGTGTGTGTGTGTGTGTGTGTGTGTGTGTGTGTGTGCAAAACATCAGAGAAATAAAGCTAATGAAACCTTTGCAAGTGCATTGAAGCCAAAAACCCTTTGACTCGTTTGTTAAATTATTTTCTGTGTTTGCTGCTCTTATGAAGACATTGTTGGCGTACATTTAAAGTTCCGTCCAGCTTTCCCAGTGTGGAAGAAATGAAACACAGAAAGACAGAAACAAAAAAGGTGTTTTTTTGTGTGTGAGATCTTTTGGGAGAGAGAATACTTCAACATTGTAGCAAAAAAAAACTGACCGTCATTTGTTGTCCGTTTGATTATGCCGTATTTGAAACAGCAGAATCGTGTATTTACAAATGTTTTGCATTTCTGTGTCATTGTATGTTTGGGAGACATTTGCTATGGTGCTTAACAACATCAAGGGCGCCGTTCTTTAGATGTTCTTTTCTTAATAAGCATCCTCTTTTTTTGACGGCTCAAGGTACCAGACTCGCGGAAAGAGTAGTACTCTTCAGACTCATTAATGTCTCGTGTTAAAGAGTAGACAGAAAGGAGTAAATGCCTTCAATTTCATTCCAGCATAACTATTAATGGACAGGAGACACTGGAGTAGGTCCACTGTACACAATGCAGCTAAACGTGCTAGATACATTTCAATAAGGTTTCTGTTTGATAATGTTGTTGCTTGATCTGTTTTGGTGCTGGCGTTCATGTCTTATTCAGTCTGCTACCAGTTCCAGAAAGACAGGGGTGCTATCAGATTCTACCCCTACCAAAGCTGGATGTAGTTTAAATGCGGTAAAAAGGCCAGAAACTGTACACAGGTTGTGAACATGAATTGATTCTCCTTCAACTAGCACCGATATTTTTCAGTAAACAGCAAACTGCCTGATATAAAAGAGAGTGTGAAACGTTTGGATAAGCTGGTAAGATTCCTTCAGAGGCGATGTGAACTATACTTCAACAACAACAACAAAACCAAACAGACTTAACAAGCAGAAGAAAAAAAATGTAAAATTGTTTCGTGGTCGAGTGGAGATAGCGTAAATAAACACAGTGGTGGAGGCATTTGTAACATCTTCAGGCAGGAAAATGTGACTTAAATCATGTCTACACAATACGTTTTAAGGAAAGTGTTGAAAAAAAAAAAAAACAAAACAAATAAGGACGATGAAAAAAAAAAGAAAGGAGACGATGAAAAGTGGAAGAGGAAGAAGGTGAAAAAGATGCTGAGGGAGACAAAGTGAGTTAAAAAGGAAACGCATGTACTCACAAAACCCAAATGCGTTGGTGTCTGATTGGGAACCAGCCAAGAGAGAAAAAAGTTTCGGCATGTAAAACAATCAGGCAGACCTGGAGAGAAAAAGGGTGCAGCAATCCGCATCTTTTTTTCCTTCTTTTCAATTTTTTTTTCTTTCTTATTTCTTTTTTTTTTCTTTCCTTTTCTTTTCTTCTTTCTGTTCTTTTCTTTTCCTTTTATTTTTTTGCCAACAGCAATTTTGCTAAAAGCTCCACCCTGTCTCTTCCTTCCGGGACTTAGGGGGCGGGGGTGGGGGGGTGGGGTTGGGGGTGGGGGTGGGGGGTGGGTGGGATAGCATTCGACGATTAGGATTGGGTGAATATAAGCTAGAGTCCCCCCATCCCATCCCCTAATCTGTCCCCCAAGTTTCCTTTTGTTTTTGACCGTGCGAGTTCAGATTGGATGCTTTTGACTGGACGATAGTGTGCATGCACTGGCAATGTCAGAACTGAACACATTTCTTCGTGGTGTCGTGTGTGTGTGTGTGTGTGTGTGTGTGTGTGTGTGTGTGTGTGTGTGTGTGTGTGTGTGTGTGTGTGTGTGTAAGAGAGAGAGAGAGAGAGAGAGAGAGATGTGTGTGTGTGTGTGTGCGTGTGTGTGTGTGTGTGTGTGTGTGTGTGTGTGTGTGTGTGTGTGTGTGTGTGTGTGTGTGTGTGTACGCACAATAAATGAAGATGAGAAACAACAGACCCATAAAATTCTTCCCAATATTTTGACCAAACCGGTCTTCCTCAGTGGAAGACATGTGTGCCTGTCTATGAAGCTGTCCCTGTTGTGTGGACCTCATTCTCTTTGCTGCCTGAGAAGACCGTGTTTGACCTGAAGGTAGCTCGTGTGGAACAATTTTCTCGTGGAGCTCATAATGACACTCCCGCTGATCCACAGATCCCACAGTTCCATGGACGCCGTATCAAAGCACAAAGCAAATCGGCCATTAGCATTGCACTGTTAGCGTACGGGCTGTCTGGTAACGTGAATGTTAGTCCATTAAGCACTCGTTTGCTCCTTTGCTTGTTTGGTTCATTTAGAATGTGTGTTTTGTTTATTTCTGTTCTAAGAGGGGGAAAAAAAAGCCCACAAATATTCCAGATTTTTTTTTTTTATATCAGAGATGATATCGAGCAGAGTTAATCCAACATGGGACATGCTTTCGTAGTTCTGTTCTAAATAGTTTGTGCTTAAGTTGTTTCAGGTGTATTCTTGCTATGCGGCTGTGTGTTTCTCTTTGCTTGATTTCTTCCTTATGTTAATTGTGTGTGTGTGTGTGTGTGTGTGTGTGTGTGTGTGTGTGTGTGTGTGTGTGTGTGGTGTGTGTTTTGTGTGTGTGGCTGTGTGGCTGTGTGTGTGTGTGTGTGTGTGTGTGTGTGTGTGTGTGTGTGTGTGTGTGTGTGTGTGTGTGTGTGTGTGTGTGTACGTGTTTTGTATGATTAGAAGTGTGTGTGTGTGTGTGTGTGTGTGTGTGTGTGTGTGTGTGTGTGTGTGTGTGTGTGTGTGTTGTTTGTGCGTGTGTATGTGTGTGTGTGTGTGTGTGTGTGTGTGTGTGTGTGTGTGTGTGTGTGTGCACTCGTGCGCGTGTATGTGTGCGTAATATTAAGATATCTTCCAATCTCAGTGTCATGTACATATCACTGCAACTCATAGAATCCTTACTGGCAGAGAGAGGAATGTGCCATGTGCGCACGAGTGTGTGTGTGTGTGTGTGTGTGTGTGTGTGTGTGTGTGTGTGTGTGTGTGTGTGTGTGTGTGTGTGTGTGTAGTTGCATTTGTTGGCAAGTGTGCTCAAACAAAACATTAGAGAAACGAAGCAAAATGAAGCCTTTACAAGGGCACTGGAGCCAAAACAGTGTGACTCGTTTGTTAATTTGTTTTTTTTTCCTGTATGTTGTTCCTGTGAAGACATTGCATGCGTGCTTTAACACGGTGTTTCATCTGTTCGACGTTTCTGATGGGGGAAGAAATGAAATGCGCAAAGACAGAAGAAAACAACCGAGAGAAGAGTTGAACCCTGTATCAAAGAATCCGACCGTCGTTTGCCGACCGGTCGTTTTTTTGCAGTATGTCCATGCCGTTTTTAAATGGAACGTCCAAGCCTTCGCAAATATGTGCCTGTCTGTTTGAGAGACAAATGCTATGATACAAAAAGACAACGTTTTTATTTGTTTGTTTTCATTTTTTTTCTTTTTGATGGGTCAAACTCCAAGACTCGTGGAAAGAGAAGTGTTCTTCGGATTTAGTCATATCTATAAGAAATCAATTTTAAAAAGATTAAAAAAAAAAAAAAAGAGTAAATACACCTGATTTCATTCCAGCAAAACTATTCTAAAAAAATAAAAAGGATGAAAAGCAGTAGGTCCATTGAAGATCATGCAGGTAAACGCGCGAGACGTTTCGTAATATTTTACTAATATCAAAATGATCCCTCGAGATATGGGCATTACAATTAACGGATTCCAATATCAGTTGCACAGAGACAATAATCCTTTTAGATTCTATCCTAACCCAATATGGATGTGGTTTAATGCAGAATCGAAGCATCCTTAACTATCACCAACATACATTTACCTAAACGGTGAACTAACTGATAAAAAAAGACAAAGTAATATTTTGGGCTGAGCTGATTGGACCTTTACGGAAATGAACTATTCGTACACAAAACAGCAAGCCGAGATTAAAACGAAATGCACATGTTTCAGTTAAGCGGAGATATCGCGAAGAAACAGACTTGTTGAGTCATTTGAAACATCTTTAGGCACCAAAAAAAGATTCTTATTACGTTTGTTATGGTCAAGGGTATGGAGGGGGAAAGAAAAGTAGAAAGGAGAAGAGGAAGAGGAAGAGGAAGAAGAAGGGGAAAAAGAAGGAGCTGGGTGAAACGAAGAGAGAAAAAAACACACTCTCTCTCTCTCTCTCTCTCTCTCTCTCTCTCTCTCTCTCTCTCTCTCCTCCAAAACTAAAAAATACAGAGGAAGGGAGAAGGGTGACCACATTTCGTGCACACACTCACAAGAACCAGTCACGCTGATGTCCCTTAGGAAACCAGCTCAATGAAAAGAAAAAAGTTTCACCGTGTAAAACGACCAAGTAGAATTGCTCTGTAAAGTGGTGCAGCAATCCTCATCCTTTTCTTTCTTTTCTTTTTCTTTTGTTTCTTTTTCTCTCTCTTTTGCATTCTTTCTTTTTTTTTCTCTTTTTTTTTCTTCTCTTTCATTTCATTCTTTCTTTCTTTCTTTCTTGTTTTGTGTGTGTGTGTGTGTGTGTGTGTGTGTGTGTGTGTGTGTGTGTGTGTGTGTGTGTGTGTGTGTCGTTGTGTGTTTCTTTCTTTTTTAGCTGTCAAGAGCAACCCCTGCTAAAATCTCCATCATTTCCTTTCCTTCCGGGATCACGGAGAGATTGGTATGAGGAACAGAAATAGGTGCATATGAGCCTGACTCCACGCCCCCCTCCCCCCCCCCCCCGCCCCTTTTTCTCCTCCTTTTCATCACTCCCATCCTGACCCTTTCAGTGCCTCGTCTTTCCATCTGCTTTTTGCAGCGCGAATTCAGAGTAATTCTTTCCACTTGACTACGGTGTACATAAACTGGGAATGTCTGACGTGGACATGTTTGTTCGTGTTGTGTGTGTGTGTGTGTGTGTGTGTGTGTGTGTGTGTGTGTGTGTGTGTGTGTGTGTGTGTGTGATTATCGCGCGAGCGCGCATACACACACACACACACACACACACACACACACACACACACACACACACACACACACACACACACACGAACACACACACGCACACACATGCACACACACACACACGCATACACAAACAACCCCACACACACACACACACGCACATACACGCGCGCGCGCTCGCGCACGTGCGTACACACACACACACACACACACACACACACACACACACACACACACACACACACACACACACACACACTCACACATACACACGTATGCACACACACATCCATCCACCCCCCCCCCCCCCCCCCCCACACACACACACACACACACACACACACACACACACGCGCGCGCGCGTGCGCGCGCAAGCACAGACACAACCATCGACATATTGACCTTCCATTGCCTTTTGAATATACAAATAATGGGATAAGACATAAACGTACTTTTAAAACAAGAAGATTCGATACAGTAAAACAAAAGTTACAACATAAGGAAAATAATTTGAGATGAACAAAATCCCATACATCAAATTACATTAAGTAGCAATACACAT
>JADBJO010000287.1:205000-207500 GCA_016801955.1 Conus betulinus
AGCAATCCCCAAAGCTGATGTTTTTAGATCTGAAACTCACACAAAACCTTGTACAAATTGAAAAAGATTGTTTCAGCTGTTTTTGAATCTTCTTACTGACGAACAGATACGCTCGCAAACAGACATGACCCAGAAACCATTTCTGTTCAGCAGGCCGCATGAGCGTGTCTGATACAATTACACAATTATCAACTAATCTGTTTCCTGAATAGGCTTGTCTGGACAGGTCTAGTTTTCTGTCGGTATAATCGCCATAATCACACGTGTCATAGCCACAGGCTCCTCTGTCAGACTAGGTTATTCGGAGGCCAGGCCACGGCGACTGGCAATAGGAGACAGAACGACATTAAGCTGTGGCTGTTTGCCCTGTACAGTGTATGTCAAGGTGATGGTGATGAAGCATATACATGAAACAGGCTCGTTTTGACGTTAATATCAATAACTTATCATACGTATAACATCTACATCTAAGTATATTACTGTGAAATGATTCACCACTTTTGTGAAAACACAAAAATGCTACGACTGCGTTGGAGGGGGGGAGGAGGGGGGGGGGGGGGGGGGGGGCAAAAGAAATGTCCGACATAGTCCTTGTTGAGTTCCACTCATCTGTTTCTGTAATCTAGGACTCGTCTGTTTCCTAACTGGTGGTGGTCTGGGGTGTCTGGTCTTTCCAGTGATATAATCGTCATGATCACACACACACACACACACACACACACACACACACACACACCGCACACATACTGCCGCTGCTGCCTGCCAGACAAGTTGTTTCTGGAGCCAAGGTTATGGTGGAAGGTAGTCTGAGCCGGAACGACACTATGCAGAGGTTGTCTACGCTGTATTGTGTGTGATAATATGATGGTACGGAGCATACATTTAAAGAAGTAGAAGAGACACCACGTGTTAAACTAAGATTCTGATCTTAAGCGATCCGATTTACCACAACATCGCACTTGACCTAATGTTCAAATTTCCACGATATGATTATTCAGTATGACAAAACAGAACAGTGTTCTGAGTGCAGATATGTATAGCTGTGAGACTTGGTCTACCACTCGTCGACACATCTTACAGCTGTAAGAGGTTTCCTGGGTTGTGTTTGCGCACACTCTGCAACGTTTAGCGGCCAGACAATTGCTTGGCCTTAACGGTCCGGAACAAGAGATACTTCAAAGCATCGAGTGTCTACTCATCAAGAGTCAGTTGCGATGAGTGGTGCATGTCACTGTATGTAGTACAGCAGTGCCCTTAATAGCCCCGCACAGCTGGCTGAAATAGGGGCAGAGTAATCAAATGAGACGTGCCATGAGGTATGACGACACCCTTGACCAGCCATAAGAGATTCAAGATGGACATAGTCACTTGAGAAGATGCTGCTGCCATCCTGGGTACACAGACTCCCAGTTGAAGAGAGAAATCGCTCCTCAGGCGAAGAGAAGCAGGAGAAAGCTGAGCATCACTTCGTTGACCCCCATCCCCCCTCAACATCTGCGGCCGACATTGTGTCTAAAAGACTCTCCTGGCGAATGACATACCTGTCTACTTGTCTGCTGACAGGAGATTCCATCAAAACAGGACCTGGCCAGAACACGTACATCTAAAATGTCAGCGTTAACTTAGTGAATGCAATGTACTTTTACACAAAAGCAAAATTACAGTGAAATAATTGAGTTCGTCACCCCCCCCCTCCACACACACACACACAAAAACACCACTATACCACAACACCCACCCCCGACACAACACACACACACACACACACACACACACACACACACACACACACACACACACACACACATGCACACACACACCACTATGCTACAACAAGTAAAAAAGAAAAGGGAAAGAGTTCGGGGGGGGTGGGGAGGAGACGACGTCAAATACAATTCTTGTCCTTAACGTGTCTGTGTCCTTCACCCGGAACTCATTTGTTCCTTAATGTGGTGGTGTCTGGACTGTCTCGTTTTTTCCAGGAGTATAATGGTCATTAGAAGACACACTGCCACGAGCAATGCTGTCAGACTATTTGTTTGAAGGCAAGGCCGGGGCGGCAGACATTGTGGGAGGGTAACGTGCAAATGTCCTCCTCCTGCACTGTATAAAAAGGGAGCTCATCTGAAACACGGTGTGTCATAAAAGGCTAATTGCTCTAATCAGCGTCGAAATGTGTAGTATTTCAGTAAATTAGTATTGCTTCTGTTCTGCATGTATTTCACATTATAATTTCAAATGTAGCCTGTCAACACATCTGGTATGTCACACTGAAAGTGTTAATTTATTCGAATATTATTTTTCAATAGTCTGTTTTTCTGTGGAACCATTCTCCTTTCTTTACCACAGACAAATGTTACTACCGATGTGAAAAAGTTCTTGGTGCATTCTAGTCCTCAACTCATAACGGCATGACAAACAATGAAAGAGATCCTCTATTGCATAACGATATATTAAGAGTTCATTCAAACTGTAACGACTTGGCCGTCAAATGTTTCCA
>JADBJO010000287.1:212500-217500 GCA_016801955.1 Conus betulinus
GAGGGAGAGAGAGAGAGAGAGAGAGAGAGAGAGAGAGAGAGAGAGAGAGAGAGAGAGACAGACAGACAGAGAGACAGAGACGGGGATGGGGGGGGGGGGGGGGGGGAGAGAAACAAAGATAGAGAGACAGCGGGATACTGAAAAGCAAAAGACAGACAGACAGACAGAACAGCATTATTTTCTGTGTCCTTCCAATCGGATGTGTGTGTGTGTGTGTGTGTGTGTGTGTGTGTGTGTGTGTGTGTGTGTGTGTGTGTGTGTGTGTGTGTGTGTGTGTGTGTGTGTGTGGTGTGTGTGTGTGTGTGTGTGTGTGTAAATATTCATGACAGGGAGAGGAGAGAGAGAGGAGAGAGTGTGTGTGTGAGAGAGAGAGAGAGAGACAGACACAGACAGACAAACAGACAGGAGCATTATTTTGTTATTTTTCGGTGCTTGCGAGCGAAAAGTGTGTGCCTTCACATTTTCACGAGAGAGAGAGAGAGAGAGAGAGAGAGAGAGAGAGAGAGAGGAGAGAGAGAGAGAGAGAGGAGGAGAGGAGAGAGAGAGAGACAGAGAGAGAGAGAGAGAGAGGAAACTAAAGGCAGACATTTATAGAGGCAGAGAAATGTCTTTAGCAACCGAGATCTCTCAATAACTACAAAATACCACGATCCTAAAAACCTGTCTGCTGTCACCACTCTCCCTGACGATCTGCCCTTTCCCTTGTCGCCATCTTTCAATTTGCTTCCAGTATCATCCGGGGGTGACGCTATGGGAGAGGAAGACCTAATGGCGCCATCTGTCTGTCACATGACCCTGACGTCTGGAATCTCTGAGTTTTGGTACGTCCCCCTGTGTGTCTGGCACCATCCTTTCTACTGATCCCATGACAATTCTGCTCACTCACAAGATTGATAAATATATGCATTGACCGATGATCTTGCACGCTGCTTGCACAAAAATGTGCAATGCGATGATATGGACATTATAGTGGCATATACACAATCAGCGTACATCCAACAAACCCGGTGTAATTTGCCATATAAACTCCAGTCCCGAAATTATTTCCTGGTTGGTGAGTATGGGCACATGCACGAACTGCGGAATGTAAATTGACGCTAACGTTACCATTTGCCCGAACATCACCCTCTTCCTTAAAAACCCTCGAAATGTCTGGACATAAGCAGAGTTACTCGCCAGCCTGTTTTCAATACCTCTCCCTGGTGAGTAATTCAAGGTATGGCCCAGTAAGCACCCTACGAGATAAGACATGCCCATTTCCCACTGCCTGGTGGGTACATTTGAACACATACACTATTTACCCCAAGGGAAGGTAGGGAGGGGGAAGGATCGGTTAGGGGTGGAGAGACTGGACCATGCCCCAAGTCATCCACTTGGAAGTAGATCTTGAACAGGATGGAGGGCAGTTCTGGTACAGGTCCAGAACCTCCCTTTCCCTCCTCCTCAAATTCAGGTGCAATGTACTTCAATCATCGTTTGGGACACGGATATTTTTTTAAGGAGATGACTTGGAAACAAAAGGGGGAAATCAGTTTGAAAATTTACTACCCGGGTTGAGGGTTGGGTAATTTTTAGCACCTGCCCTTTTTCACTTGTTGTGATGTGACTTCTGGCGAGTCGAGTGATTATGGAGCATTACACCAGTGTTGTGGCCGCACATGACCAAGGAATCTTTAGAAAGCAAACGATAGGCACAAACAAACGCACTGTCCAAACGGTAAATGTTTTGGTGTCAGTGACATTCGATCTCTCACAATTGCAATCGGAAACCTCATACCTGCATCTCTACATGTTTCGTGGTTTATCTCCGTAACGATGTCAGATTCATCAAAACTAGTTTATCACTGGCCAACTGCGGCTCACTCCATATCTCTGGGCAGATCTCCGTAACGATTTAAGACAATTAAACTCATCTCACTATATTCTCCTTGTTTAAGCCACGTTTCGCTGGTAGTCGCAGGCTTTTAGCTCAGTCGATATCTGTGTTGACTGAATGATTACTTTCCCCACCCCGCAATCTTCGAAAAAATTTTAACTGACTGGAACTAGACCGAAAACTGGTTTTGGAACACGTTTTTACAGCTTTACAGCTAGTGTCAAATACACCGCATATATTCATAGGGATCATAACATTACAGGTCCAGAAATTGACAGAATTGTCGAAACATGCCTTATCCTCTAACGTCCATGAAAATTAATAGAAAAAAAAAAAAAAAAAGAAAATATCATGGATCTGCTGTTTGAACCAACTCTTACCAAAACTGAATGAATTCGTCATAAGGCTATGCTCCCTGTTCCCACCACGTTTTGCTACAATCGGCTCAGAGGTTCCTGCACAATCTTGCCGATGTACACACTAGCCAAAACCCAACAGCTGCGTGTGAAACCATAAACTCTCTATGGCGGAGGTAGTAAAGTGCCGAGGAAAGCCCGCCCTATTGATCCTACCGAAAGTAATATTTTTCTCCTCACATAGCTCTATCTTGCCTGTGTACACTTCTTTCCAAAGCCACTCCTCCCCTTCCCTCCAGTTCCGCCCATCTCCCCAACTTCACTTCCGTTCCTTGCATGGGTAACACTGTAGGTTCTGGCTTTCTGAACTTTTTTTTTCCAGTCTGGGAAAAGAAAAAGCCTGCTCACTGTTGTTTGAAAATATCCACCACAGCTTTCATTTCACAGCACTCTTATATTGGAAATGTATCTTAATGTGTGAAAGACTAGGGGGAGGAGGTTAGGTAGACGAGAGAAGAGTGATAAATGAAGAGTATGAAGGCAACCACGTATTTGCAAAACAAGTCTAAAATCTAACGGTAACTTAAGTTTCACTCATGACACCATCCAATATCTTCTTTCTTTTACAGTGTGTCCTCTCCCTGCTCGCAATCTTTCAATCTAGTCCCACCGTCGTGCGTGCTGGTCGCTAGAGACCTAGTGGTGCCATCCATCTGTCACATGACTCTAATGTCTGGAATCGTTGAATCGGGCTATAGTCCTCCAGTGCTTCTGCTGCCGTCTTCTCTACAAATCCCATGACACTTCTACCCACCAAGAAGACTTATCTGTCCATTGACCTTTGAACTGGAGCCCGATTTGCAGAGAGGAGCGATGTGATGCCATGAACATATATATACACATATATACATATATACTGAGGTACACACGAACAGCATACAATTATAAGATTCATAAACATTTGCCAGTCTGCGAGTAACATGCTCTTAAGAGACAAAGGCCGAAGGTCGTAAATACCACCATTCAAGGATACAGATAGAAGACAAACAAACGCACTGACCTTTAAATGGAAATGCTGGAATTCACGAGCACCGGCTCTTCCTCCGTTAATAATAAGGTGCGCCAGAAGTGTCCAGCTCATTGATCTTACGAAGAGTAATGTCCCTTCTCGTATATTGTAATTTCTAAGGCTTTCTCCTACCTACCAACCACCTCACCCCACCCTTCACTGACCACCAACCCATCCACCTCCACTTTACCACACCCTTCCTCGCAATGGAAAACAACTAGTTTCTCCCCAAAAAAGAAAAACAGTCTGAGTTTCTTATACGACACTCTCCTCCTCCACCGTCGATAAAAAAAAAACATCATTTATAAAAAAGAAAGAAAAGGGGGAAATGACCCCTGTTTTGTATTAGAAACGTTCGTATGTATGGCGTCATAAGGAAAGAAATGGTAGGTAAGAACACAACGTCTTTGTATACCCCCAAGTTCTGTGTGTGCTCCTCATAAAATCTACTCGTTTTATACTGACCCATGATCTGTATTTTTCCTGCTCGTTGCCTGTCCTTTCCCAGACTTTGAAAATGCTTTCTCCACATTCGCAGCTGAACACACTATTGAAAAAAAAGGGAAATGATGCTATTCATCTCTTCAGGCCATGAGTTCAGGTCATGAATCCGTCAGTCCTGCTGCGTTGTTCTTCCACTATTTCTGGGGGTATGGAATTGGTTTAGAATGCATACAGTCTTCACTAAACCATGCGAATCCTTATGTGCACGTCTGCCTACGAACAAAATGTCTACAAGAGTCAAACGCAGAAACGAAACGAACATACTGTTGAGAAGCTGTACCGTTGAGTTTCACAAGCAACACTCTCTCTCTCTCTCCGAGATTACGGTGTACCAGAAATGTCTACGCTATTGATCCTAGGAAGACGAATATCCGTTTTCGGCACACTGTAATTTTTCACCCGTGAACACTCATTTCCCCGCCCTCTCCTGACCCCTGTCGGGTGTCCTTTTTCCCCTTCGCCAACATCCCTGCTCATGACTACACCATCGCCGCTCCTGGTATGGGAAACAAAGCTTTCAGGTTTCTTGGCTGTAAAACGTTCTTTTCTTCATAAATGGATATCGAAATGGAGTGATGGAGAAAAGGACAATTGTAAACTTGTATTGTTTGTTTCCAGACTGGATCAATGTTGTATTTCTTGTAGACACTGTTGCACTATTACAGTTGTCGCTGTGTCAGTGCAGTGCTCTCTCCCTTCTCCATTGCTGTCCGTGGTATGAGCTATCATTCATACCAAATGTCGCCATCTGTCTGTCATATGACCTGAGATCATCACTCTGTGAATCTTGCCATAGCCTTCCGGTGGTTCTGGCACTGATTAGTGACATGATAGTATGGACATGTATTGGAATACATACTATCATCATTCAACCATAACATTACCCTCTACACCACCAGTCTATGAACAACGAGCATGTCCCAAAGAACCAAAGCTGAAGCATTTGAATGTCACCTTTCTAGCATAGAATTATGAGACGAACAAATGCTCTGTCCTTTAATTGAGAGCTTTGGAATCCACAGGCTGCAATTTAGCATCCAGCTAGAAAAATGTGAAAAAGGAATGCGGGATCCATATATTGATCCTTTTAAGACTAATATCCCCCCCCCCCCTACTCAGCGCATCGTGATTTTTAACCCTGTAAAATTGCCCCTTTCTCCGTCCCTTCCCTCTTTCCTTTCGCTCACACAAACCC
>JADBJO010000287.1:232500-235000 GCA_016801955.1 Conus betulinus
TTTAGTATTTAGGGTTGCTAGGTATGGTTTGCATAGTATTAACCATTTTCTGTTTGAACATAGGTTGCATCTTTTTTGAAATGTTATTGTATGGTGATGCCCTTTTTATGATTTTTCCAGGATATGTTATAGTTTATTTTTTTTTGTCTTTAAGTCTCAAATATATTTGCTCAGTTCTGTTTGGTTTTTGTATTTTACTTTGTTGAATGACTGTTTATGGTTTGCATATCTGGTTTTGAAGAGATTTTCAGTGATCCCTATGTATGTTTCTTTTTTCATTTTCTGATGTCACACAGTGGCTTGGTATACAATGTTGTTATAGAGGCATTTGTTGCTTAAGGGTATTCTTTTGTAGTACAATTGCAGGATTTCCTTTCTTCACCCTTCTTTGCTGTGTTGCTTTTCATTTTGTTGAATGAATCAATTATATTTCTAAGGTTAGGCATGCATGAATATGATAGTTTGATGGTGTTCTTGTTGAATATTTTGGACAATTTGTGTTCTTTTGGGAAGGATGCTGTCAGAAATTTAAAAAATTCTTTCCCTACGTTTGTTTTTACTCGTCCATCATATGGAGGGTTGTACCATGTGATCTTCCTTTTCCTGTTTTTTTTTGTTTTTGTTCATGTTGTTATCTGGGTTGTATTGTAGTTTGTGTAGCTGTAACCACTTTTTTTGCAATGCCTCTTGGTATTCTGCTGCTGCGTTGTTGAATACTCTTTCATTATGTGACAGTTTAGATAATCTCTTGTTTATGCCATTGGGTATGGTTTTTAGTATAGATGGTGGGTGGTTGCTATTGATGTTTACATAAATGGGAGTGTCATTAGGTTTCTTGTATGGTTTATATATGTAGTTGTTGAGGTCAAGTGTTATGTCTAAGTAGTTCACTACCTTTTGTTTGCTTCGATGGTGATTTTTAAGTTATGGTTTTGGAAAATTTTGCATAGTTCTTTTTCTTGTTTTCAATGGTTCTTGGATTGTTGTTTAGCGCGGCGAGGCCGTCGTCTCTGTATAGTCCGACTTGCTTTCCGAGTTGTTTTTGGATGTTGGATAGCATGAACAGTCCGACCAGTTCGCATGTTTCGGCACCGTCATACGATCCCATGGTCACATCAAATGTTGAGTTTCTGTTCGTTTTCTTGATCCATGTTTCATTTCTGTTTGTAGAGTTTTCTTGGTGTGGGGAATGATTTCCATTTCTGACCCTGTTATGTCTGTGTGTTTATTAGCAAATTTCAGAGCTTTAGTGAGTAGCTCTTCATCTATGGATGGGTAGAAGTCTACTATGTCGAATGTGATGAATACTGTGTTCTGTTTGTTAAGATTTTTGACAGAGGTTGTATTCCGTGTTTGATTTTATGTTTTTTATGGCTTTTTCTAGGATTTTCTTACTTATTTGCCCAGTTCAGATATATATATATCAGTATATATATATATATATATATATATATATATATATATATAGTGACAAACGATTTGTGTGCAGTAGTAGTAGTAGTAGTAGTAGTAGTAGTAGTAGTAGTAGCAGCAGCAGCAGCAGCAGCAGCAGTAGTAGTAGTAGTAGTAGTAGTAGAAGAAGAAGAAGAAGAAGAAGAAGAAGAAGACAGTCGGGCAGTAAGAAAGGAAGGCAGAAAAACAGGTGCATTCAGAAACACAGTAACAGAATGACGGATGCAGAAAAAACAGAGTTGACTTGTTAGTGTTTATACACTGAGGCGGAACAGTAAGAATAATAACAAAAACGTGACCAAATCGCAAAATAAATTGAAATAATATGAAATGAAATGAAATGAAATCAAGCAAAATTAAATGAAGTTGAAAAATGTAATCCAAATATACGTGTCTAAAGTTGTGTCGGGAGCACAAAACTCTGTTGAACTGTTCTCTCTCTCTCTCTCTCTCTCTCTCTCTCTCTCTGCCTCTTTTCCCTGAAAAAAAGGAGCTATCAACTTAAGGGGACGTGCGTGTGTTAGTGTGTGCGTTCGTGCAAGCGTGCGAGCGTGCGCGCACGCGCGCGAGTGTGTGTGTGTGTGTGTGTGTGTGTGTGTGTGTGTGTGTGTGTGTGTGTGTGTGTGTGTGTGTGCGTGTGTGTGAGTGTGTCTGTGTGCGTGCACGCGCGCGGGCGCATGCGAGTGTGTGAGAGAGAGTGTGAGACTAGAGAGAGAGAGAGAGAGAGAGAGAGAGAGAGAGAGAGAGAGTGTGTGTGTGTGTGTGTGTGTGCGCGCGTCTGTGTGACCGTCGGGGAGGGGGGAAGGGGTATTCGTGAGTGTGTGTGTGTTTGTGCGCGTAAGTGCCGCGCGCGTGCGCGCATGTGTGTGTGTGTGTGTGTGTGTGTGTGTGTGTGTGTGTGTGTGTGAGAGAGAGAGAGAGAGAGAGAGAGAGAGACAGAGACAGAGACAGATGCAGAGAGGCGGAGACAGAGAGTAAAGGAGGGGGAGAAAGAAAAGGGGATAGAAGGGGATTCGAAACCTGCGCTTTGTGATTAGCGCGTCAAAAA
>JADBJO010000287.1:250000-257500 GCA_016801955.1 Conus betulinus
TCCCTAGCTTTCATTTCGCGCTCGCATACATTTGCATCAAAGGTACTGCTTGTTAGCAGTCATTTCCACACACACACACACACACACACACACACACACACACACACACACACACACACACACAAACACAGAGAGAGAGAGAGAGAGAGAGAGAGAGAGAGAGAGAGAGAGAGAGAGAGAGAAGGAATGAGAGTGTCGGAGCTAGGGGGATTTATTTATACCAGGCCATGGTCCTACGGCCATTGGCCTTGATAGAAGGATGTGTGGATATCACCTAAGCAGCCAGTCATGGACAAGCATGAGCAATGGTATACAAAACATGTGGACAAGTTTGATCAACGATGAGAAATGACACATAAAAAACATGTGGACAAGTTTGATCAACGATGAGAAATGACACATAAAAACATGATAAAAGTTTGATCAAAGATAAGCAATGATACTAAAACAAACAAACAAACAAAGAAAAACGTGGACAAGTTTGATCAAACATGAGCAACGATACATAAAAACGTGGACAAGTTTGAAAAAAAATGGGGAATGATATATATCACCTCTCTCTCTCTCTCTCTCTCTCTCTCTCTCTCTCTCTCTCTCTCTCTCTCTCTCTCTCTCTCTCTCAATAATCATGAGTGGCTGAGTGCGTACTTTATTTGCACTGCCAAAAAGAGAAAGATTGAAATTCCATTTTTTGGTGTTACACGCATGTTTTATTGTTTGTAAGTAATTTCAATTTCCAGTGTCACGTTTGTAACTATAAATATGTATGTCTAACTTTTAGGGCAGCGGTCACAAATGTAATTTCTCTTGTAACGAGAGATAATAAAGTTTTCTGAATCTGAATCTGAATCTGTGCCTCAATGAAGCGGCTGTTGGCAATAGGTGGTTTTGTGATTCTGTATCCAAAATATTGGTCAATATGTATCAATACAAGACAAGGTGTGCTTCGTTTGTTTGTATGTCTCCTTTTCCTCTTTTCATTTCTTTTTTTTTCTAATGAGGAAGAGAACACATTACATAAAAAAACGAAACTCGCTTTGTTAAACAGTTTCAAATAAAGCAAACTAAAAGCAAGAAAAAACAAACCTGAGAGCTATATGATCGAAAATAATATGTGTAGTAGGTAATAGGGCATGGTTCGATAGCAGACGGAGAAAAAGTGATCAGTATTTTTGCAACCTAAAGAAGTGGAAATAATAAGGTAGATGCTCTATGCTTAGATATTGATAAACCTACTGACTTAAAAAGAAAGTTTATTTTGCGCTTGCACGCATTTGCATATTGGTATCACTTATTCGCAGTCATTTCACGCGCGCGCACAGAGAGAGAGAGAGAGAGAGAGAGAGAGAGAGAGAGAGAGACGACGAACAGCAACGAAGTGCGCGTATACACGGATGTGCGTGTACCACATGCGTGCGGAGACAGAGAGAGAGAGAGAGAGAGAGAGAGAGAGAGAGAGAGAATCTCGGAGCCAAACACATATATTCATGACAGGCCTTGGTTCTAACGGCAAGGGCTTTGATGAAAGAATGTGTGCATATCACTTATGAAGTCAGTCGTGAACAGGGATACCTAAAAATGTGGAAAAATGTGAACGACCATACATCGAAGCAAAGAAAGAAAAACGTATACATTCTTTTGATGTTGTTAGTTCTCTGATGGTGAATACTTAAAAAAAAAGAATAGTGAACATTTTCGCATTTCGTAGGACTTCTAAGAGGATTACAGTAATGTCTACATGAAATGGTGGTTCTTGGCAACATTTAGGTTGTATATAATATATTTTTATTTTGTTTAAAATTATTTTGATTATGGAACAACAAATAACAAGTTGTTCTCCGTCTGTTGTAATGTTTTTTTCTTCCTCATTTCATTTCTTTCTGACACTGACACTGACATTTTATTGAATAAACATATATGCATGTTCATTTCAAAGGGGATAGCAAAATAGATATACCATTCAAACAATTCGTAGCACCACGCATATCAACATTCGAATGAAGACAGGCCAATAATAAATTGTTGAAAATTAATCAACAGGATATCAATAGGAGCACGCACCAATAGTTAAGCCTTAGCATTTTCGACCGTCAAAATAATTGTCCACTGATATTCCGTCGATCGTAATCAATCAAGAATCCCTAATCATAGAGGCCACTGATCAATATTGATAATCAGTCATCATTATCATTTGAATCATTTATCCTCAATGTTCATTAATTCGACTTAAATCGCTTATCCTCTCCCATATCCTATCCTCATATATACCATAAAAAAAAAAAAAAAAAAATCACTGATCAATAGTCATCATCAGTCATCCTCCATCTTTGGTCATTTATCAATAATCAATCATCCATAAAAGCCACTAACATATTATTTACCGCCTTGATCTCCGATCAGTCTTCAGTTCTCGTTAATAACTGAGATCCTCAATCAATATTAATCAAAGTTTACGAGCATCCATCTATTAACTTCATCAATCCTACGGGAATATTTGCCAGAGCTTAATTTGTCCATTCAAAGATATCATTCCACAGCATGAACACACACTGTCTTCGGTTCTCCTCTTGTATCAGCTGTGATCTACTTCAGAAAAACGTTGTACAGAAAACGTGAGACTTGTCTCACAGACATTTCATCGGCACAGGACATTACATACGACACACTTCCTTCAGCGTTATTGATAGCATTCACATTTTCTCTAAATACTTCATACACTCTGCATTCAAACAATACATGTGACTCGTCTTCAATAGCTCCTTTGCAACCGGACATAATAAATGTCTTGGTACCACATCTCTTCTGTATCTCAGTTTATGCACCCTTATTGGAGAAATGCCAAATCTAAACTTAACATACGCTTCTTTCTGACACCGTGATATCTCGTAATCCAAATAATGTTCTGTTCGTAGGAAATGCTTAAAGCTAGAATACAGTTCAAAACGTTCTGCTGATTCCAGTTTATCATGCCAGGTTTGTGCGTACTGATCAGCGAGTCTCTGTCTAAAAATATGAATGAAATTGTTCATATCGCCAACACTCTGTTGCAACCAAACCTCTCCAAATCCATTTACAAAATAATAACTGTCTCACGTGAAACGCCCAAGTTTTTTTTTTTTCCCCAATTCTTGAAGGTGGTTTAGCATATTATAAGCTTTCCTGGGTAGTCTTTCTTCTGCCAGATTACAAACTCTTAGCCAGTAGCGAATACACCTTTCAGCCGCTAAAAACATACATTGGATATCGGCCGAGGTCTCCCAGCACCATTTTGTTGGTGTTTGCCTACTTACGTTCAAGTAACGTTTACAGGCAAACATATGTGTCTTCTCTAGTACATCGAGCTGTTGATAGCCCCAGACCTCAGACCCGTACAGTAAAATGGGAGCAATCTGAGCGTCATACATCTTAAAGAACACATTTCTCGAAATATCTCCTAATTTCCAAAGGCATCTAAGGAGCTGAGTTGTTTTAATTTTTGCTTTAGTGGCCAGCTCTTCCACAGCATACGTTAGTGAAAGCTTGGTTGTAAAATGTAGCCCTAAATATTTATAACTGTTGACTACCGTTATATCTTCCTCACCATATTTCCATTTTTCTTTCGGCCCAGAAATCCCCCTTTTCTGAATACAATTATTTTCGTCTTTTCCAGATTCACCCTCATATCATAATTGTCTGCAAATTGTTTGAGGATATCGATTTGATTTTGTAATCCCTTGGGACAGTATGAAGCTAAAATAACATCATCAGCAAACAACAATATCAAGATCTGTACAAAGTCGGGAACTAACTGTATTCCAAAGTCACCCTTTGAAGCAACTTCTAACGCTAGTTCATTTATCAAAAACGAAAATAACGTGGGTGACAATACACAGCCTTGCCTTACACCCACTGGGCACTCAAAGAATTCAGTAAGAACATCAGGACATCTTACACACGATCTCACACTTTGATACATACATCGCAACATCCTTAGCATTTTACTTCCAACACCAATTTTTCTAAGTACATTCCACAAAATGTTACGATTAACTGTATCAAATGCTTTTTAAAGTCAACGAAGCAAACATATACTTTCCCTGACTTTCTCACCAAATACTTTTGCACTATAGAAAACAGGACAAATATATTGTCGGAAGTAGAATAACCTGATCTAAAACCACTTTGTTCCTCGGCAATCTTTTCGTTATCTTCTGCCCTGTGTGTGAGGCGGTTATTTAACACCCTGGCAAACACTTTCCCAAGTATACTCATTAGAGACACTCCTCGATAATTGTCAGGATTATCAATATCTCCGGTCTTGTGTAGAGGTACAATAATGGCACAGTTCCACACGCTTGGATAATCGTGTGTGTCAAATATATGATTAAACAAACACAACAGGAAAGGCATGATGCAATCGGTAGAGCTTTTCAACATTTCTGCTAAAATACCATCAGGTCCAGGAGCTTTGCACGATTTCAGAGAGCGAATGCTTTCTATGTATTTCTTCCGTGCAAATTGGCCTATCGAGCTCATCAACATACCTTTCACTTTCATCACTATCTTGAAAGTTGTCCATAACAGGATTATCAGAATTAAATACAGATCGAAAATGACGAAACCATTCAATCGTGCTGATGTTTGGTGTGCATTTTGTCTTTCGATTTAGAGACCTGATTTCACTCCAGAACTTACCTGAATCATTTATTTTCATATTGAGGGCATTGAGTTTGCTTCTTTTATATGTTTTATGTTGAGAGGAGAGAGAGAGAGAGAGAGAGAGAGAGAGAGAGAGAGAGAGAGAGAGAGAGAGAGAGAGAGAGAGAGAGAGAGAGAGAGCGCAGAAGTGGGCGTATACGTGTGTGCGATCGTGCACAAACACGTCTACGCGCGCGCGGACGTGTGGACACACACACACACACACACACACACACACACACACACACACACACACACACACACACACACACACAGAGGGAGGAGAGAGTGAGAAAGTCAAAGCCGGATACAATTAGACATAAGATGCTATAGTCCATTAATTAATCAGTAATCAATGCTCCATGTTTAGACATTGATGACGGTACTAACCTACAATGATACATTTCATTTTGGGCATGCATGCATTTGCATCATGGTTATTGCTTGTTAGCAGTCTTTTTACGTGTGCACAGAGAGAGAGAGAGAGAGAGAGAGAGAGAGAGAGAGAGAGAGAGAGAGAGAGAGAGAGAGAGAGAGAGAGAGATTTCGGAAGCAAAAGCTTGGCTCGGCTAATCTACCAGCATGGGAACCTTTTGAGTGATCAGCAACATATCTCAAAATGAAGTTCAGGGTTTTATGGACTTCTGTACCAAAAACAATCAGCTGAACATTTTGGATTTATAAGTTAGACAGTGCTCCATATTTAGGTATTGATGAAGCTACTTTCTTAGAAGGAGGCATGTCGATGAAAGAGGTAACTTTGGCACCAAAAAAGGCCGGGGGTAGACGGATTCAATGCCATATTTTGTTTAAGAGCTTTTAGAAGACGAAAGGCGCTTTGTGTTCGGAATACTTTAAAAAAGGATTTTGGAAATGTGAGAGTTTCTTGTGTTTGAAGACAAGACGTGATTATTTGCATTCCGAAAAGGAGACAGACGAAACACTTCATTACTGTCGTAGGTAGCCACATGAACGAACAAAAAGAGAGACGTGTCCCATATTGACCTTAATCATCTACAAATGAAAATGGAAGTGCAGAAGCCAAAACCGTTTTGTCTAAATGAAAAGAAATAATAAAAACAAATAAATGAATGAACAGACAAAGCTTCAAACACAAAACAAAGCATTTGTAATATGATTACATAATTACAAGAAAAGGAAAGAACAACTTACCTACCACAAAACTAGCGCGCCCGCGCCCGCGCGCGCACTCGCACACGCACATGCACGCGCACACACACACACACACACACACACACACACACACACACACACACACACACACGCGCGCGCGCGCGCGCGCGCGCGCGCACGCACGCACGCACGCACACACACACACACACACACACAACCACTGTTAACAGCCACTCAGGTGTTTACTTCTATTTAGTTTCTTCTATATGTATTGAATCAGTCGATCCGTTTTTCATGCTGCGTGTTACTCTTCTGTAGTGTCTTTTAACAACAGCATACAACACAAAATCCGTGTTAAAGAGAGTAAACCTTCGCCTGACATGGGTTTTATTTGCATGTTGCAAAGCCCACGAAGAGAGCAAACTAAACATACAGTAATGAACAAAAAAAAAAAACCCCACTCATTTTCATGTGGGAAACAAACATGCCAGAGACCATTCAGGATTTTGCGAAACGTGAGAGAGAGAGAGAGAGAGAGAGAGAGAGAGAGAGAGAGAGAGAGAGAGAGAGAGAGAGAGACAGACAGACAGACAGACAGACAGACAGACAGGCAGACAGATAGACAGACAGACAGGGAACATCCAGCCATTATTAGCCAAGTTCCATACATTCTTTAACGCTAAAAGAGGCAGAATCCAAAGACTGAAAACTACAACCATCTTCTGCTCTCTTGCTCCCCTTGTTACAACAACCACCCACCCTCTCCACATCCTCCTGTACAAACAGACTTTACGTCAATAAAGCAGAGCCATTCTAATTGTTCCTCTTTTTCTTTCGAACAGACGGTGTTGTTTGGGCGGGAATCCAGTCCCAACAAGCAAGGAGGCCAGCTGGCTTCATCTGCGGAAGAAACAGGTGTTTTTAAGTGTTATTACAGTGACCAGAAACAAGAAACCCCCTTTTTTTTTTTTTTTAAGTTACTTCCCTGCGAGTCTGTAAAGTGCAGAGTAAGAACGAGGAGGCCGCTGTGTTGCGTGAGACGCCATGTGGTTCTGGTGGATGTCGCAAGAGCGGACCACCTCTTCGACTAAGAGGGCGGGGTGGAAGGGGGAAGGAGGAGGAGGAGGAGATAGGGGGGAAGGGGAGGTGAATTCTAGGGCACAGGGATGGTGGTGAGGTCAGCAGCGCTATTTTCTTTGCCCAAGGGTGGGGTGGAGAACTTAGGTGTGGCGAGGAATGGAGAGGGGGGGGGGGGGGGGGGTGGGGGGGGCAGGATGAGAGGGGTTGGGGGTGGGGTAGAGGCTGGAAAGGGGGGGGGGGTGGGTGTGGTGTGGTGTGGTGTGTGTGTGGTGTGGTGCGGTGTGGTGTGGTTGTGATGTGGTGGGTTGGGATGGGAAAGACAGAGGTATTCTCGTTTGGCAAATACGTTACACTCACCGAAAGGTCAAGGAGGAGGGAGAAGGTGATGAGGGTGGGGAAAAAGGGAGAGTTGGGGGGGGGAGGGGATGGGGGTATAGGGGCTTACAGGCAAAGGGTGCACATTGCTAGCTGAAGACTGCTTTTAATGACTGTCTTTAAACTTTTTTTTAAAGAATTGAAATGCGCTAATTAAGACGCCTCCGGGGTGCTGTTTTACTCGGCAGGGTATGAATGTAAAAACAAGAGGTGGGTGCGAGAGGACGGGGTGAA
>JADBJO010000287.1:275000-277500 GCA_016801955.1 Conus betulinus
CATTAGTTTCACAAGAATGTGTACACGTATTGATCAAGTGGCGGCTCCACAGTGATTATAACAGATAAAGCAAACAAAACATTGATGTTTCCGTACTGCGGCAATTTTCTCTCTCTCTCTCTCTCTCTCTCTCTCTCTCTCTCTCTCTCTCTCTCTCTCTCTCTCTCTCTCTTACGGATAACGCCTCTTATTACACACACAGATGAGCAGAAATCTGATACGACACCGCCTAATACAATACAGCACAATAGAATACAGCACAGCACATGGAATGTAACACAATATATCACAACAAAAGACTACAGAATACATTTTAACAGAACAGTACTTTGCAATACTACACAAAAAACAATAACATTCGACGCAATGCAGTCCCGTGCACATCATACAATACAATATAATATATATATATATATATATATATATATATATATATATATATATATATATATATACACACAACAAAACGCAATGCAAAAATGAATGAATTAATGAATACATGAAAATAAACACTGAACCAGGAGCCGTAACATTCAAACCCTGGACTTGAAATCAGATGCAGTGAACACAACCCCTCACCTCTTAACTGGCACAGGCATGCTGTTAGCGAAGCAGCAGCACACAGAAAGCGGAGAATAACATCGGAAGATGATCTGAAGACGGAAGGCATGTTGAACAGAACGTCCACCACAAGATCAACAAACAGGTCCTCTTTCTCGCCCTACTGCATGAGCAGCGCGTAACACAACACTCACAGCATCGCACCTTCCCGAATGATGGGCCCACAGCTCGCTTCAGTAAACTCCTGTTCCCTGAAGATCAACGGTCGCGTTCTTCAAAGACTTGGCGTGGATGTTCAAGAGGATGCGGATCTTTACATGGCTGACAAGGTTTCATTCTGACTCGGGTGAAAGAATTCGGAGCAGAAGCGAACGACTCATGAACGTGTCTGAACACCATCAAGACTCCGCACCAATCACAGTCCTGTGAGACGAGATTCCAAATTTTGAAACCAACGGCTCAAGCAGAACAACAGTTTAAACACATGTTAATAATGATAAAGTTTCATTGAACTTCAAATTTTGGGAGGAAAACAAAGTTTCCACTGCCCGACAGAAAGAGAAAACCACTAGATATGGCACGAACACATGGAGAACACTGGTTTCCAAAACATTGAGAACAGCCGAGTAGTAGAAAGTGGTCAACGTAGATTCAAGAGACGGAGGCAAATGAACAAGGCCCAAGACGTGGTTGGCGGCTGGCAGACTGACAGCAGGAGGAGGAGGAGGAAGAGGAGGTGGTGGAGGATGAAGAGGAGGAGGAAGCGAGGAAGGGCTAGAGGGACAGCAGTAGCAGTGCAGTGACTTGGGGGGGGCTTGGGGTGGTAAGCCACAAACCCGCCCCTCCCTCCCTGCCTTCGTCCCTTCCCCGACGCGCACCTCGCACTCATACCACACACCCCACCCGTGCCCGCTCTTCTCGCCACTCCTGCTTCTGCCTGCTCTTTGTCCTCTATTGATCTCCACACGGAGAGACAGAGAACACCGCTCCTCCATCTCCCCCACCCCTCCCCTCTCCTCTCCTCCTCTGCTTACCTCCCCTTCCTACCTCTTCCTCTTCCCTGTCTGTGATCTGTGGCGTAACTCCTCTCAGCCCGGGATTTTTTTTCCCTCAAAAAAGAAGATAAACAGACAAACACATGAGCGGTTCCCTGGCTCGTGTTCCCACTTTGCTCTCAGGTAATGAAACGAGCGTCCACGGCCACAGCAGGCAGATTCGCAGACCCAACACTCCAGCGCTTTGAATCGGCGTGGAAGCCAGGTCCGGATGTTACAATCATAATCATCTCACCGCACGGACGTGTCTTTGAGGGGATCCCAAAGCGAGACTTCCAGCACGTCAATCAACAGAATGACAGTTTGAGGAGCAAGTTCATTTCACTGCAAGCGTTTCCCAGCGTTGAAAACAAACAAGAACAGGAGAAACCAGCAAAAGAAAAATTTACAATCTGTAATCAACAAATGGGGGTTTCCCTTTAATGTTATTACCACGTGCAGTCATAATGCATTCGTCGAATCAAAACGTGTTACGAACACACGGTGGTAACGGTGAGCGGAAATGAAGGCCTAAAACAGCACCATTCCTCTTCAGGAGACAAGTACCAAATGATTTTTCAACAATGCATCAAGAATCAGTAGTAACAAAGAAAATTGAAACATCGACCAAGAAAGGCACTGACTACTACGTGTCTAAATCATTGTCACTACGAATTGGAATTATATGTGCTATCAAAAGCTGCTGTTGTTAATCGTCACCTGACGGTTTTAGCTGTGCTGTGGTGTTGAAAACTGATTTTACTTCAATATATCATAAGTTTTTACCACACCTTGAGATTCTCTCTCAGAGAGAGAGAGAGAGAGAGAGAAAGAAAGAGAGAGAGAGAGAGACGAGAGAGAGAGAGAGAGAGAGAGAGAGAGAGAGAGAGAGGAGAGAGAGGATC
>JADBJO010000287.1:287500-292500 GCA_016801955.1 Conus betulinus
TTGTTTGTGTGTATAAATACACACACAGGCGCACGTTAATCCATAGGAAAATTTGAACCAAGGACAGTTCCAAAAGATTGTTGAAAATTTTTCTTTGTCAGTTTTGCAAAAGGAACATTCATATTTATTACTTTGATTCAAATTTATGTTTAATACCTTTGCATTGGTGCCTAAAATTTTGAGAACTGTATGAACGTGAATCCATTATAGTCGTACCTCTCTTATTTTCTTTTAATGTGATTGCAGAAATTGGAGCTAGGGGGTTTGTAGGAATGTCTGCATACGGCTCATCATGAAACAGCTCTCAGTTGCAGGGAGGGAAAAAACCAGAGCCCTGAAAGCAATGGCAGAAGCAGAAGAGAGGTGTTCAAGCTGGATCTGGTCAAGGAGGAACAAAAAGTGAACTTCATAAGGTTTAACTTTCCTACAAATATCAGGTGTCCCAGTGGCTCAGGGGGTTAGTGCGCGAGTCATTAAGTGGGAAAATGAGCATGTCCAGATGTCCAGAGGGGCATGGGTTCGAATCCTAGCCATAGCTCGTCCCAAGATGGAAATGAAAAGGGCAGCAGAGGGACATCCGGAGTCATGAACCGGATGTGGCCCCAACCCCCCCTTGAGTGTCAGGAGATAAGGGCCGAAACACTTGCTTGAAGGGGACTTCTCTTCTGAGGACTCTCTGCTGCCACGCTCTCCACGAGTTTCTTTCTACACACACACACACACACACACACACACACACACACACATATATATATATATATATATATATATATATAGACGAGAGAGAGAGAGAGGAGAGAGAGAGAGAGAGATATATATATATATATATATATAGAGAGAGAGAGAGAGAGAGAGAGAGAGAGAGAGAGAGAGAGAGAGAGAGACATAGCAATGTATACTTACCTGCAGGGACAGCCCCAGGTGTGGGCAGGTATGTGGATCGTCCATGTATGGTGCATCCAATAGGAAGGTGGCCCTATGGCTAGCATACTCACTTACAAAGGGAGAGAAGTCGGTTCCTAAATTCTTTTTTCTCTTTACATTAGATTTTGGCCTTTCATCCACGACAATGCGTATCACCCCTGATGCATATAGCTTCAAAAGATGATTGTGTGTGTGTGTGTGTGTGTGTGTGTGTGTGTGTGTGTGTGTGTGTGTGTGTGCATGCTTGCGTGCGCGTGCGCATGTGTGTGTGTGTGTGTGTGTGTGTGTGTGTGTGTGTGTGTGTGTGTGTGTGTGTGTGTGTGTGTGTGTGTGTGTGTGTGTGTGTGTGTGTGGTGTGTGTGTGTGTTTACGTTTGTGCCAATAACTTACACAATCATGAAGGAAAGACAAAAAGTGTACAAAAAGAAAGAAAAAGAAAGAAAGCAACAACAGCAACAACAAGGAAAATAATAAAATAAAACAAAAAAAAATGAAAAGAAAAAACGGAAGAAAATGCAGAAGAAAATTAAGATGAAAAACGAAATTATTTTAAAAACAAAGGTATAGACAGAAAAAAAAAACAATAGAAATTAACAGAGTTTACCAAAACACACTACCAGAACACCACAGAAATAAAGAAAAGAAAATACCAAAGACAGAAAGGGGACAGTTTAACAACAATTTACGACCACCTGCCAACAGGAAAGTGGAGGGTGTGTTGGCAAACTCTGTTAAGATCGATGTTCTCCTTATCCAAAATGTCCTTGACGCTGGTATGCTGACTAGTGGAAGAACAAAAAAAAAAAAAAACGCAATCTTGTGTTAAGCAGAGGGTGGGACGTGGGGAACATGCGAATGTCGTAGGTCAGAATCTGTGTAAGGGGAGGCGGGTGGGGGTAGGGGGTGGGGACGAGGAGAGTGGGGATTGAGTGGGGAGGAGAGTGGGAAAGGGAGATGACATGAGTTCAAGAAAAGGGGGCGTTGGGGGGGGGGGGGGGGGGGGGGGGGGGAGTGGAGGTGGAAGCGCTCCCATTTCTATTTATTTTCCTGCGTGTGTGAATTGTTCTACATATTTGGTTTGTTGCAAAAAACTGTTTTTTTCTCGAAGAGCGAAGGGAGAGACTGAAATCAAGAGAACAAGTGTGAGCATTGCTATGTTGTTGTGGCGTCTAGCCACAGTTCATATGAGCTAGTGCTGAGTAATTGCTTCTGGGATTACTGTAGCCATGGCAAAGTGGTAGGATTGTGTTGAGAGAGAGAGAGAGAGAGAGAGAGAGAGAGAGAGAGAGAGAGGGAGAGGAGAGGGGGGGGGGAGGGGGGGAGGGGAGAGAGAGGAGAGAGAGAGAGAGAGAGAGAGAGAGAGAGAGAGAGGAGAGAGACGTACACACAGACAGACACCCTGCACACACACACACACACACACACACACACACACACACACACACACACACACACACACACACACACACACACAAGCAAGCAAGCGCGCGTTCACACATCAACGCGTTAAACATCCCCTTTCTTCCAGCCAACCCCATCATGATTTGCAGAGAGAGAGAGAGAGAGAGAGAGAGAGAGAGAGAGAGAGAGAGAGAGAGAGAGAGAGAGAGAGAGAGACTTATGAATGTATCGTTTCAGAGGAGAAAGCCAGCCAGCGGTTGGTGTCATTTGTTCCCAAGCAGTTGTCAGTGATGACGAGGAAGGAGGGTGACGACAGGTCCCAGGACACCGAGTGGCTTCGTTTCTCTCCACACCTTTGTTCCCTTCTCAGCACGGCTTGGCGTGCAGACACGCGCCTCTTCATCATGGTATTGTTTTGTTTCTTTTCTTTTGTTTCTTCCTGCTTGCTTGTTCTTTTTTTTTGTCCACCTGGTCACACACACACACACACACACACACACACACACACACACACACACACACACACACACACACACACACACACACATACACACTCACTTCCCCCACCTCTTGCGCATTTTGTCATTCCAAAACACAGCAGCAAAAGTAAAAAACACATGACCATCGTTTGTCTGTCTGTCTGTCTGTCTCTCTGTCTGTCTGTCACTCACTCTCTTCATGTCTGTCTCGAGCCCATCTCACTTTCTCTTTGTCTTTCGTTCTCATTCTCTCTCGTCCTTACAAGTGCAGTGCCTCTACTTTCCCATTTTAAAGCAAATGCATGTAGCTGTGCAATGATGTATGCATGATACGGAGAGATTCTAAGTTTGGATAGCATTTGGTTGCAGTCTTCATCTTCAGGTTGTGTCTCCTCTCTCTCTCGTCTCTCTCTCTCTCTCTCTCTCTCTCTCTCTCTCTCTCTATCTCTCTCTCTCTCTCTCTCTCCTCTCTGTGTGTGTCTGTGTGTTGTGTGTGTGCTTGCGTGAGTGTGAGTGTGTGCGCACGTTTACGTGCGTGCCCGTGCACGTGCGCGCATGTGTGTGTGTGTGTGTGTGTGTGTGTGTGTGTGTGTGTGTGTGTGTGTGTGCGTGCGTGCGTGTGTGTGTGTGTGTGTGTGTGTGTGTGTGTGTGTGTGTGTGTGTGTGTGTGTGTGTGTGTGTGTGTGTGTGTGTGTGTGTTTGTGTGCATGATTTTGAGTCTGTGTATGTATGTATGTGTGTGTATGCATGTGAGCATATTCATAATTGCCCTAATGATATCACACAATCAAGCAAGAGAGAGAAAACAAAATACACAGGCAGAATAACAAAGCAATAACAATGAAGAAAATAATGAAGTAGAACGCGAAAAAATGAAATGAAACTTATGAACAGAAAAAGACGAAAAAGGAAAGACCAGAAAAAAAAAGAAATAAAAAGACAGAAAAGCAAAGGAAATGAACAGAGAACAGAATAGATGGAGAGCCAGAACACCACAGAAAATTAAAAAAAAAAGACCAAGACAGAAAGAGGACAGTTCAACATCAATTGACGACCACCTGCCAACAGGAGAGTTGAGGACTGTTTGCAAAACCCTGCTAAGGTTAATGTCCTCTTTATCTCAAATGTCCTTGACATAGGAACGCTGACTACTGAAAGAAACACACACACACACACACACACACACACACACACACACACACACACACACACACACACACACACACACACACACACGCAATCTTGTGATTAAGCAGGGAGTGGGGGTGTGAGGAAAATAGGGATAGCGTGGGTCTCAGAGTGTGTGAGGGGACAGGGGGGAGAGGAGAGGAGAGGAGAGTGGGGGTGGGGGGTGGGGGGGGGTGGGGAGGAGTTGGAGGAAAGGAAGACGGCATGAGCTAGAGAAAATGGGAGGAGGGAGGGGGAGAGTTGAAGGGGTGGGGGTGGGGGGTGATAGCGCTCCCATTTCCATTAATTTTCCGACTCGTATAAATTGTTCTACATATTTAGTGTGTGGGGCGAGCAATTTCTTTCCCTTCCCATGAGAGCTGAGGAAGAGATTGAAATCCAGGGCGAGAATGTGCGTTGCCATGTTGTTGTGGACTTCGTGTCAAGCTGGTGCTGAGTTAATGCCTCTGGAATCGCTATTACCATGGTAAGTGGTGGAATTCTGTTGCGAGAGAGGGAGGGAGAGGGAGAGAGTGAGAGAGAGAGAGAGAGGAGAGAGACAGAGAGAGAGAGAGAGAGAGAGAGGGGGGGAGACAGACAGACAGACAGATAGACAGAGGAGAGAGAGGATTCTGTGCTTCTGTGTGCATCTGGTGTGCATGCGATTCTGGCGGTTTTTTTTTTTCCTAAATGCATGAACCATGACACCAACGAACACATGTGCTATCTGTGGATTTGATCTCTTTATTTTACTGTCAACAGCTCAGATCACTTACTGCAGATGTGAAACAAATGGTGCCTTTTGAAAATATTTTGCCACTCTAACACAGCTTTTTTTAAGCAAAAATTCACTTCGAAAATATACCATGAAACTATAACTTTTCAAGTTCTTGTCTTGCACGTGCACGTACACACGCATGTGTGTGTGCACACACAGTCACACATGTGTGTATGTGCACGCACACACTGACACATGTGTATGTATGTATGTATGTATGTATGTATCCATGAATGTATGTATGTATGTAT
>JADBJO010000287.1:300000-305000 GCA_016801955.1 Conus betulinus
TGTTTTTGGCGCCGATGACATCGCAGCCCAAAGGTCCTGCTCTGGAGGATGACAACAATACTCAGTGACAGCTGACTGCGTTTTGGTTTTACTCCCGCCGGTCACACCCATCATCGATTTCTATCCCTTCTCCTCTGCGATTTAGGCGCTGACTAGCACTTAGTCTGCCCTTGGGAGTGGGGAAGAAAGATAAAGAGGTGTGATAGTTTCCTGGCTTTGTTTTCTTTCTTTTTTTTTGTGGCTGTGCCATCTTCTGTTCCACCAAAGTGGCACTGCAACTAAGCCGCTCATTCCGATCCGAACGCCCTTCCCTACCCCCACAGCCCGGCCCGGGCCCGCCGCAGCTCCTGCACTGGCAATCCACAGGGAGCAGTCAATATCAAGTCGTCTAGAGGCAACCCACCGGAGGAGACACTGCACTGCTGCCGAGTCACTTCGTGGGTGTTCAGTTTGTGCCTGTTCTGATCAAGCATACGTAGGACACCACCCACCAAACCCCCTACTGACGGCAATAAAGTGCTTAGTCGCGGAACCGGCGTGAGTGAGCTCTCCCTCCGCAGGGTGCCCCTACGACCGCAGGACCCCGGTGACAGCCCCATGAACTTGCCGATACCGGTGACCCCAACGGAATCATACAAGGCCATGAACGCAGAGAGGCAATCAAAACGGAGATCACCATAAGAGCAGAATATGAAGGGCCACATGATTTGAGACTTTGTCTTAACGCTGATCGATGGAAATGAGAATGATGAAGATGATGTTACGGATTTCCATTCCGGCCTGAGACTGCATGATAGAGCTGTAATCTACGCTTACTTTCATGATATATTCCGGCGTCAACCAGGCCCGAGAGATACAGATACCTGCAGTTGTGTGGTCAGGAAATTTAAGTAACACTCAGAGGCACATCCAATTTGTGGATGAAACTCGACTGTGTGATCCCAGTCTTCCCAGTTGAGCCCATAGCAAATTTAGTTCAGGGTAGGAGCCAATCGGGGCAGAAAATTCAAACATGGCTCTGATGGAAATCGAATCCACGACCTACCAGCCAGGAGTCCGCAACGCTAACCATGTTGCCACGCGGCTAGTCAGGCTGTCTTTCTCAACTTTTTTTTTTTCTTTTTTTTTTTTTCTTTTTTTTTTTGGCAAAGTATTTACTTAAACAAATTAATAACAAATTCATGTATGTACAAATATATATGTTGGTATAATAAAGAGTTCAATTCAAGATATCCTATGACATTTGTCTTGTTGTTCTTTGTATTTGAAGGAATGGGTGGGAGAATGAGTTGACACAACTGACAACATGTATATGTTAGAATTATATAATCGTGCTAGGAAAGTATTAGCAAAGAGGTTTTTTTTTCAGTTTTTAAACGAACATGCACACACTAAAAAAGACAAATATGTAGTATAATAATGTACAACAACAACACAGAAGAAGTCAGACACAACAAGAGAACAAACACGCACCCCCCCCCCCCCCCCCCCCCAAAAAAAAAAAAAAAAAAAAAAAAAAAAAAAAAAAAACAGTCGCATACACACACACAAGCATACATGAATTGTAAGCAGGATATAGATGCATAAACTTACACCCCCCCCCCCCCACACACACACACACACACATACATGTACAAATGTATAACCTCAGGCTGTCTTTCTTGTTCTGGTCGCAGGTGCCATACAGTCGTGTGTGTGAAAATAGTTTGTCTCCGTCCCATCCCAAGTCATACGACTCACTTCTGTTTACTTTGAACTGCAGCAAGTTTACATATCACCACTGATATCCCCCTCCCCTGAACTTCCTACCCCGTGTACCTTAGTCAGAACTGTGCATGAGAATGAATAATATTCATAGAGCTCAACATCAAGCATTTGCAGCTCAGTGCGCCGTCCATTCACCGTTCACAGAATAAAACCACACATTCAAAACCATTTCATCACTTCTGACTCCCTCCCCCAAAAGTACAATCACATACAGACCCCCCCCCCCCCTTACTCGAGCACAATACAGACAATTTTAAAACATAGATCAGAGGAAGGCGTGTCAAAACAGATATGTTTTAATGCCATTTTATATTGCGTCAGAGATCAGACGTTGCGCACAGTCAATGGCAGGAAGTTCCAGATATGTGAAGCATAGAGACTAAACTGCGTTCTCCCATAGTCATAGCTTCGCGTGGAGCCATTGGGGATATTGAGGTGTAATGTGTTCTCTTGTTTTTCATTTTCAAGACGAGTCTCGCGGCACTGTTTTGCATTACTAGGGGCCATTTAGTTTGTTCTACTGAAAGACCAACGACAACAGAATTGCAGTAGACCAGCCTGGATGTTACTAAGACAGTGGTGACCTAGCTATTTCTGTGTCACTGGTGTCTTCTTGTGCATGTGTTTTGTAGTACTGTTTTTAATGTCATCATCATCATCATCACCATCATCATTATCATCATCATTATTACTATAATTATCATAATCATTATTGCAATTATAATCATGGTCATCATTATTATTATTATCATCATTAAATTATTGGTAGTAGTAGTAGTAGTAGTAGTAGTAGTAGTAGTAGTAGTAGTAGTAGTAGTAGTAGTAGCAGCAGCAGCAGCAGCAGCATTATTACTCTTATTATTATTATTATCATCATCATTATCATCATCATCGTTCGTCGTCGTCATGATTATTTTCATGACTATTATCATTACTACTACTACCACAACTATTATTATTATATGCTATCATAACCATTATCATCATCATCATTATTATTATTATTTTGATGTTGCTGACTATGATGATGATGATGATGATGATGATGATGACGACGACGACGACGAGGATGACAATGAAGACGATGATGGTGGTGATGTCTTCAACCACAAAAGACAGTTTAATCATACTGATTCTAAATTACCAGGATAGTCATGTGCGTTCAGTCACACACACACACACACACACACACACACACACACACACACACACACACACACACACACACACACACACTGTGTGTGTGTGTGTGTGTGTGTGTGTGTGTGTGTGTGTGTGTGTGTGTGTGTGTGTGTGTGTGTGTGTGTGTGTGTGTGTGTGTGTGTGTGTGTGTGTGTGTGTGTGTGTGTGCGTGTGTATCTGCCGTTAGTCCTGCTGCATGCCCACTAAGAGGTAACATGTCTAACTTTATGTCAAACACAAAACACCAGAAGATGCTACATGGAACTACAGACAGTCAATGCACGATCACTGATCCTCACTATCAAATTCAACTCCAGGAGGGTAAGAAATGAAGGACAGCACTGTTGACACGTGAATTCAAAACATTTTTCCATACCAAGAAAGTCTTCATAATACAGCGGCTAACGCAGCCTTTCCAGGCAGTTACATCAGTGTCTATAAATAGAACAGAGAAAAGAAAAGCGGAAAGAAAGGTGAAATAATGTCTAGTTCCTTAGTCGGCTCCTTTCCCTTGAAATGAATCTCATCTTCCATATAACGAAGAAACGATAGCTAGCTTTTAAGGGCTGGAGGTCAAGAGGAGAATCTGAATAATTATTGTGAGACATTATTAATTAATACCCATGCATCAAAACTCGACAGCTCCTTTGATTGGTAGCGATAGCTGTCGGATGATTTTTTTTTTTAACCCCTGAATGCTTGGCGGCAACGAGCGGACATTCTGTCACCAGTCTCCGCGTAGCGTGGGGAACGTTGGCTCCAGCAACGAACCTCTGTTTTCAGATCGCAAGATATTCCAGAAACTAGGATACTCTTCTTTCTCCCCCCATTGCACCCCCAGTCTCGGCTGTTGAATCCCCTTTGATGAGAGTGATGATATCAGGGAAAAAGGTCTTGGAAGTCATCACCCGGAGGAGTCAGTGCCCTGACAGCCAACGAACAGAGAGCCCCCATCGGGTGTCCCGTACAATAGCGCTAACAAAGTGTAGTGAAGTCACGTTTCACGCGGGAAGGGTGCATTTTGCAGTTTACTAGTATCTATACTCTCTAAGAGTGCCCTTTTTTCTCTCTGTCTGTCTGTCTGTCTCTTTGTGTGTCTCTCTCTCTCTCTCTCTCTCTCTCTCTCTCTCTGTCTCTCTGTGCGCGCGCACAAGCGTGTGTGTGTGTGTGTGTGTGTGTGTGTGTGTGTGTGTGTGTGTGTGTGTGTGTGTGTGTGTGTGTGTGTGTGTGTGTGTGTGTGTGTGTGTGTGTGCCAGCCTGTTTTGACCAGGTGCTCTCCATTCTGGTCTTTATCTGGATTTCTTTTAAAGATGACTGTAAAACCCTTGCTATTCTCTCTGCCCGAAGAATGAGAACCCGTTTTGCTTATACCAGAGAGAGCATGCTAGCGCGTTGAACTGAAACAAGCGCGGTGCTATTCTCAACACCCTGACCCTGTTAAGTAGTGGTATCCATCCCAACCAACGCCAGCATTCAGTCTCCCCAGACCAACATAAGTCAGCTGGTCGAAGATTTTCAGTAGCAGTAGACAGGTCCAGGGTACCACCCATCAGCATGGTACCAGATTCTATCGCAAAACTGCCACGGTGTGCACGGCGTTGTTTTCCTCCCCCTTAATTCCATCATCGGTCAGCAGCCAGAGATACTCCAGTCTTCCGCCGATGGAAAAAAACCCTTGTGAGAGTACAGGTTGATAGACATACATGCTTTGAAAAAGGATTCACGTGGAGGTTTCATGTTTGGGGTATACGATGTGATAGAAAACAAACAAACAAACAACAAACAAAGCAAACACGTCATTTTTTTAAAGCAGTATAGTTATCCTGTCTTGTTGTTGATTGACGATGATGTGATGTTGATGATGTTGTTGTTGTGCTGTTGTTTGTACTGGTGCTGCCTGTGTTGGTAAGTGTTAACCGTTTCAGCCAGTGTAGAAATGCCGCTACACTCATGCTCAATTTTGATGCTTTTTTTTTAAATTGAAGCCAAGCGCCGCTATTGTGAGACCATTTATATTACCTAAAGACAAGACACGCACAGTTGGTTTTAAC
>JADBJO010000287.1:312500-322500 GCA_016801955.1 Conus betulinus
GTGATCAAAAACGGTCACAATCGTAATGTTCTCATCGCTAGCTGAAGCATTTGTAACACAGTGTTCATGTATTTCGGCCGTTCGGATGATCCCTGGAGTCTTTCAGCCAGGGTACAACAACAACAACTATGCTGGTACTGCTACTGCATGCGCCCCCTACTGCTGCTGCTGCTGCTGCTGCTGATGCTACTGCTCCTTCTCCTACCACTACTAGTTGTACTACTACCACCACTATCGCCGATGCAGCCACTACTACTACTACTACTACTACTACTACTACTACTACTACTACTACTACTACTACTACTACTACCATCGCTACTGCTGCTTCTGCTACTATGACTACTACTAATATGACTACGAAGACTACTACTGCTGTTGCTGCCGCGGCTACAGTTGCTGCTATCACCACCACTATTAGTATTACGGCTACTGCTGCTAGTGTATTATCATTGTAAGGCAATCGCTGTTGCTGCTTTTACTAATGCTATTTATTACGGCACTGTGTGGCAGGACTTAGCATGCATGCATGCTGTCGTAGTGTATGGTATGGCGTATCATCACATGGCATGCTATGCCCATACATTACAATACGGTGGCATGAAATGGTATGGTATGGTATGGTACGGTATGGTATGGTATGGTATGGAATGGTATGGTATGGTATGGTATGGTATGGTATGGTGTGGTATGGTATGGCATCTTCTTCTTTTTCGCTCACTCGGACATGATCCCCAGGGGAACTGACGAAGCTGCTGTACAGCGGAGGCCCTCCAGTGATCATAAAGCTTTTTGCTCATCGGTGTGTTGGCAAGCCAGGTCTCTCTGCCCTTAGCTTTTCTTGTGTGGGACAGTCCTACAAGAAGTGACCCACTGCCACTGGGGCTGTTCCGCATGGGCAACTTGAAGACTCGCCAAAGCGGAATTTTGTGAACATGTGATGTCTCAGTTTGGAGTGCCCTGTCCTCAGTCTCACAATGCTCACTTGGTCTGATCTGGGCAGCAGGTAGTATGCATCCTTCTTGTTGAAATCTGGGGGCGGCTCAAGCCATCTTCTGTTTTGCTTCTCCTTGATGACACTTTTGATTTCTTCAAAGAAGACTTCCTGCTCCAGTTGGGGTAGCTGTCCTCCTTTCCATAGCCAATTGGTCAGCTTCCTCACTGCCATACAGATAGCAGTGTGAGGGTTTCTACTGGATGAAGACTGCTGCAGAATGGCCAGAGTAGAGACAGGGAGCTGAGTTCCTTGATTCGAGGAGTTTGAACAGCCCGCAGTACTGATAAAGCATCCGCGAAGATGCCGACTTAAGTATGTATTGCCCCTCTATTCTTATACAGAGTTTGGCTGCTGACTGTAGTGCATCTGCCTCAGCCTTGAAGTTTGTGGAGAATTTGCCAGTCGGGATGGCTCGTCGGACAGGAGTTCCATCCATCAGCTTCAGGAAAATTCCTCCACCTCTGTTTCTGGTGGCCTCTTCTGCTGAGCGAACTGTACATGCATGTGTCCAGAACTCTTTGGGGTATATTTTCTCTATGTGGTTAAGGGTTACTGCTTTCCTTTCCAGTTTTGACTGCGTGCCCTTTGTTTAGAATGCCAGGAATGGTGACTCTGATTTCTGCGAATTGGTTTTTTTTTCCATGATAGTAGTGAACTGTGTGATGGAATTGTCTTGTTCCCTTGTTTGCAAAAAATCAGGACCCCGTCTCTCAAGTCTGCGTGCGTTGTGCATAAAGCTGCTGCGCTTCAGTCTGCGCTTACTGGGCTCTAACATTCTTTTTTTGTATGGGGTGATTCATTACCCTCTAAAATTTGGCAGATTGTGTGAGAACTGTAGTATCTCGTCTGCCTTCGAGGCTCTGAAGTCCTGTCAGAGTATCCATGCTTGTATCGGAGTTGACTTGAGTGCGCCTGTAATGATCCGGGATGCCTGATTCTCTGAATTCTTGAGGCCTGGTTTAAAGTTAGTTTTGGATGTTGTCCCCTGTGTAGCTGCTCCATATTCCAGGACAGGTCTTACTGCTCCGAGGTACAGCTTGTCTGAACGGTGTGGCCTGCACCCCAGGATGATGTTCCCGGTAACTTTTCATCAATGCCAGGCGCAGTCTGGCTCTTGCCGTGCAGTTGTTGATCTGTCGTTTCCAGGTCATTCTATGGGTCAAAGGTGACTCCTAGTTAGGTTGGTGACTTGTCCTGGGGAAGGACATGACCATTCACCTGGAGGCGTGCACTTTGTTCTTTTGTAGCCGGGCTGAAGATGGTGTATGCTGTTTTCCTGGCATTGATGGTCACAAGCCATTTCTTTGTCCATGTCTTGATCTTGTTCATGGCCTCTTGGATCCTTGCTGTGGCTGTTGTAACATATTGTTCAGCAGCACCACATGACAAGGTCATCTGCGTAAATTGCACCATGGATCCATGCAGAGATGTCATCCAGGATATCATTCCCGAAAGATGATAAACAACGTGGAAGAGTGAACCCCACCTTGTGGGACGCCTTCTTTCATTGGTTTTGCTTATTCTGGTGCTTTCTATTTTCTATCCGTATGGTAGGGTAGGGTAGGGTAGAGTAGGGTAGGGTAGGGTAGGGTAGGGTAGCGTAGGTAGGGTAGGGTAGGGTAGGGTATAGTATGGTATGACATGATATGATATGATATGATATGATATGATATGATATGATATGATATGATATGATATGATATGATATGATATGATATGATAGGGTGCGGTACGATACAGCCTGGTATTCTCCCACCCCTACCCCCCTCAAAATGTGCAGCCATTGTCAATGTGACTTCTTTCGCCGCGCTAAATGTAACCTGCACAGGTCTCACTGTAACTTTTCATTTGAAAGGCTACCATTCACACCTCCACTTATGGTGTACCTGCAGAGTAGCAACACACACACACACACACACACACACACACACACACACACACACACACACACACACACACACACACACTACACACACACACACACACACACACACACACACACACACACACACACACAAATACGTGCGCGCGCGCACACACACAGGGGGAGAGAGAGAGAGAGAGAGAGAGAGAGAGAGAGAGAGAGAGAGAGAGAGAGAGTGTGTGTGTGTGTGTGTGTGTGTGTGTGTGTGTGTGTGTGTGTGTGTGTGTGTGTGTGTGTGTGTGTGTGTGTGTGCACAAATGATTAGGAAATCAGAGAAGTGTGAGGCTTGTGGCATAGAACAAATAATAGAGATAAAACAAATCTGATCGTTTGCCATTTCTTGAACATCAGCAACGATGTAATTTGATGCACGGATTTGTGTTTTGTTGTTGAAAGAAGAAAAAGAAAAGAAAATGGGACGTTGGGAGTTCGAGTCCAACGCATCGTACAGGCAAGTTGATGGAGACTGTCATCGGACGGATATGACAGCACCCTCCTGATTGAGACGTCCTACTCGTAATACTTCCACGACAAAGAAATAATTGTTTATTGTCAAAAGGCTTAGAAGATGATGCCCAGCGTGTGCTGGATCAGAAACAAATGTCTCCAAACACCCGTCGAGGTGACTTCACGGCAGCGCTGAGTCTCCTCCGGTGGGTTGTCTCATGATGATGTGTGCCAGTGCGGAGCTGGCGGCTGGGGACTGTCTCTTTAACGGCACCCGGAGTGAGTAAAATGGGAGTATTGCGACTCAGTGACACAGAAAAAAGGAGACACCAACAAAAATGAGAACGTTTGGGAAAAAAAAAACCCACAACTTACTGTTTAACTTTCACCATTGTGTCGGTTTTATTTTTCTAGAGTCATCAAAATGCGATCAGTTACAGACGTTCACCATACAGACGGCTTAAGGAGACTGTTTCTGAATGGCTGATCTGTTCGTTTGTCATTCTGCAGAGAGACAGACAGTCAAACAGACAGACACACAGATTGACAGACAGACAACCACTCAAAGAAAGACTGAGAACACAAAATGCAACGAAGCACAATTAGGCATACATGGAACAGCTTATTATGCTCATCGCTAAATACAAATCTCTCCTTGTAGAAGAAATGATAATAAACAAAGTATACAGCACTCTCCGAATCAATAAGGACAGTCGTTAATAGGCAACAGATCTTTACCTTCATAGGGAAAGGTCCTAATTAGTCCCAGCCTTTTTTGTGCAGAAAAGAGTATCTTTACAGGACATGTTGTCGATGATGTGTAAAAATTCAAGTCTGGGGACGATTTTTGTTTCTACAATAAATGTAGGCATATTAATTATAAGCCTATATTTCTTGCCACTTCTGCACACTGTAACTTATCTACGTATAGTGCATGTCGTGTTGTCAGTCGTACCTTAAAAAAGAAACGTGAAATATGATAGTAGGAACAAAGAATAGACCTAAAAGATTATGTGCTCAGTGTATAGGGAACAAACACCGACATGACTCTCTAGGGATTCTGAAATTCTATCTCTCCGTCTCAGCTCCACGCATAACGACGATCGTAGCAATGGTGGACAGCGCTTATCCGCGTCTCTTCAACGAAGGAGATGGAATAGCTGGTGTTCTTCAGGCTTTGTCGTCAACACGAAGACGGAATCACTT
This sequence comes from Conus betulinus, assembly GCA_016801955.1. Taxonomy (NCBI): domain Eukaryota; kingdom Metazoa; phylum Mollusca; class Gastropoda; order Neogastropoda; family Conidae; genus Conus; species Conus betulinus. Next base: position 317,075 of record JADBJO010000287.1, read on the forward strand.
TTCTCTGGGGAAAAGAGAAGCAAGGAAATGGGGGAAAGTGTGTGTGTGTGTGTGTGTGGGGGGGGGGGGGGGGTTGCTGCTGGACAGGAAAGGGAAGGGCAAATCCGCAGAGGAGAGAAAAAAAAACTCACATCAGGCTACGATTTCTATGTAAATCTATAAGATTGAATGAATAAATTACATTTTTTTTTCTAACATCTTAATGCGTTCTTCAAGTTTGTTTCTTTTTGGAGGAAATCACGTGTTTAGATCTTCCTATTTCCAGATGATTCGTTGCAGTTTTTTTTTTGGTTTTGTTTTGTTTCTTTTCTTTGTTTCATTTCTTTTTTTTTGTATGTGTGGCATTTTAGCATTTGCTTCTCTTTTTTCTTGCTTTGGGGATATTTGCTTCTTACTCTGGTCTTTTGTGTGTTGTTGTTTGTTTGATTCTTTTCTAACGAAAACATCCCGTCAGTTGTTTTACGTTGACACTTTTAAAACCAGTTTGCTTTCGCTGTTATCATTGTGCAACCTATGTCGTCTTTGATTCTACGTTAATTTTTGTCAACTATCTTATCTATCTGTGTTTGTTTGTTTGTCTGTCTGTCTGTCTATTTATCTATCTATCTATTAGTCTGTATGTCTTTTCGTTTGTTTCCTCTCTTGCTGTCTCTGTCTCTGTCTCTGTCTCAATCTATCTGTCTGTCCGTGTATCTATCGATCTATCTGCCTATTTCTCTATTTGTATGTCTGTCTGTCTAATTACCTATCATTTATTTTCAATGCAGGGGATTGGAGTTCTGCCACCAGGGTAAGATAGCATTAATGGGGGTTCTCATTTCTATCCTATAATGGTCATAGGCCTAAAAAAAAAAAAGGGGGGGGGAGGGGGTAGGAATGATAGACGAGAGGATGATAAGTTGGACGAGCGCGGGGAGAAGAAGAAGAAGAAGAAGAAGAAGAAGAAGAAGAAGAAGAAGAAGAAGAAGAAGGAAGAAGGAGGAGGAGGAGGAGGAAGGAGGAGGAGGAGGAGAGAGGAGGAGGAGAGAGGAGAGAGAGAGAGAGAGAGAGAGAGAGAGAGAGAGAGAGAGAGAGAGAGATGGATGGTCAGACACAGACAGACAGACAGACAGACACAATCGAGAGAGAAAGACGGGTAATGAGAGACAGGGGAAGGGTGAGAGAGAGAGAGAGAGAGAGAGAGAGAGAGAGAGAGAGAGAGAGAGAGAGAGAGAGAGAGACTGACACATCTTTTATTGACTGACAGAGAGAGAGACACAAAGAGAGAGAGAGAGAGAGAGAGAGAGAGAGAGAGACTGTGTTGAGTGTTACAGATATTAGAGAGAGAGAGAGAGAGAGAGAGAGAGAGAGAGAGAGAGAGGGGTGGTCAGACAGACGGACGGAAAGACAGACATATAGACAGACACAAACGAAAGAGAAAGAGGGGTCGTGTGTGTGTGTGTGTGTGTGTGTGTGTGTGTGTGTGTGTGTGTGTGTGTGTGTGTGTGTGTGTTGTGTGTGTGTTGTGTGTGTGTGTGTGTGTGTGTGGTGTGTGTGGTGAGAGAGAGAGAGAGAGAGAGAGAGAGAGGAACAACACAGAGAGAGAGAGAGAGAGAGAGAGAGAGAGAGAGAGAGGAGAGGGATGAAGAAAAGAGAGAGAAAGAGTCAGGGCACGGGTGAAGTGGAGACTGGAGGACGAGAAGGAAGGTAGTGACTGAATGGGAGAAGGAAATGAAGAGAGAAGGAACAAACAGAGACATATGCACGCAGAGAGAGAGGAGGAGGGGGAGGAGGAGGAGAGAGGAGGAGGTGAAGGAGGGAGAGACAAGGTCTGATAGAACAAGAACAAGCAAAAGTAGAAGATGAAGGAGAGGAAGAAGAACAGAGATGATGATGATGATGATGATGATGATGATGATGATGATGATGATGATGATGATGATGACGACGACAACGATGATGATGATGAAAAAAAGAAGAATAGAATGAATAACAGAAGGGTCAACAAGACAGAGACGAATCAGCGATAAAGGAGGAAAAAATAAGAAAACGAAGAAGACGAAGAGAAGAAGAAGAAAACAAAATGAAGACGCAGAAAATCACACCACACCACCACCACCACGACGACGACGACGACGACGACGACGGCGAAGAAGAAGAAGAAGAAGAAGAAGAGAAGAAGAAAGAAGAAGAAGAAGAAGAAGAAGAAGAAGAAGAAGAAGAAGAAGTCGACGACGAAGAAATGGAGCCAGAAACATCTAGAAGGCGACAGAGAGCAGCTCCTCTTGTTCTGTCAATCATACAATTTGGAACAACTTTCCAGCCTTCAAAATCCATCATTCTCAATTAACTGGACATCAACGTTTCTGGAGAATGTCATCAGAGGATATGTGATGAAGGCGACACAAGATACAAGGTGCGCCTTGGTGACTTCTCTGATGTTGTCCTGATCGAATTTATCAAGTTTCGTTTTTCTCTTCACTGGTACGGGACGGTAACAATATGCCTCACAAGACAGGTTTCGTACCCCTGGGTGGGTTAAATTTACAAGAATCGTGTTTTGATTGTCCCCGTAAGATTGTTTGTTTTTCCTTTGTTGTGCATGATGAAAGAAACAGACAGATACAAAGAAAGAAAGAGAGAGAGAGAGAAAGAGAGAGAGAGAGCCAGAGAGAGAGGGGGAGGGGTGCGGGGCGGGGAGAGACACAGAGAGAGAGAAAGAAATACAGATAGAGAGAGGCAGAGAGAGTGAGAAAGGGGAAGTGAGAAATAGAGGTAGATAGAGAAAGACAGACAGACAGACAGACCGTCAAAGAGTGAGGTAGAGAGAGAGAGAGAGAGAGAGAGAGAGAGAGAGAGAGAGAGAGAGAGAGAGAGAGAGAGAGAGAGAGAGAGACAGAGAGAGACAGACAGACAGACAGACAGACAGACAGACGACAGACAGAGACAGAGACAGAGAGACAAAGAGAGAGAGAGAGACCGACAGACAGACAGACAGACAGACAAACAGACAGACAGACAGGGACAGAGATCTTCAGATTCGTTGTAAATAATGTTTTCTTCCTTTGCAGTCTGTACCGATTCACTACTGATAAATCAAGAACAGACCAGCCAGACTCTGGGGTCAAAGGTCGCAGGTCTGTGTTGAATACAAGTGTTTCAATTCACACAAGAAGAAGAAGAAGAAGAAGAAGAAGAAGAAGAAGAAGAAGAAGAAGATGATGATGATGATGATGATGATGATGATGATGACGGAGAAGTAGTAGTAAAAGCAGTAATAGCAGCAGCAGCAGCAGCAGCAGCAGCAGCAGCAGCAGTAGTAGTAGTAGTATCGGCAGGGTTGTGTTCAGAATTTGATGACGTAATAAATGCTCCCAAAACTAACTGTCACACCTTTTAAGTCCCGGCAAACATTGGCATCGGACGACAGCTGGTACTAGAAGAATGTAGGCCTATATTCTCCAGCACGTACAGGCCAGACAACGCTAACACAGCAATAGATTGGTGTGCTTTCCCCATCTGCGCCTCCACACACACCCCCCCCCCCCTTTTTTTTTTTTTTTCTCTCCTCATGTCATACCTCCAGACTCTGACCAGTAGTGATGTCTCGTCGCAGAATCGACCTGCACACTTAAGTGCTCTCACATTATAAGATATCCAAGAAGAAAATTCATCTGCGGATCATTATTACCGTTGGTGTCATCGGAACTCTGCTAATTTCTCTTCTGTATTTGTCTGACTGTTGACTGTTGTTATAGTTTGGTTCCTATCCTCATTGCCGATCAACTGGCAACCGTTAACTATTGCTAGCTACTCGTGACCACTTCAACTGGTGCTAGTAATACCACAACTGTGTTGATACTGTTTCGGAAGTAGTGGTGGTGGTGGTGGTGGTGGTAGTAGTAGTAGTAGTGGTAGTAGTAGTAGTAGTTGTAGGAGGAGGAGGAGGAGGAGGAGGGAAAAGGAGGGGAGGGGTAGTAGTAGTAGTAGTAGTAGTAGTAGTAGTAGTAGTAGTAGTAGTAGTAGTAGTAGTAGTAGTAGTAGCTGTTGATGTTGTTGTGTTGTTGTAGGAGAAGGAGGAGGGGGGGGAGGAGGAGGAGATGGAAGAGGAGGAGGGGGAGCTATTGAAGTAACTATTGCTAATTTACTTTGCCGCTGCTGTTGCTACTTCTATCACCACTACTCCCAGAGATGCTGTTGCGGCTGTTACTACTACTACCACTACTACTACTACTACTACTACTTCTACTATTACACTGCTGCTGCTGCTGATGTTGCTACTACTGCCATTACTACTACTACTACTACTACTACTACTACTGCTGCTGCTGCTGCTGCTGCTGCTGCTACTGTTACTACGACTTCTGCGGTGCAGTTTCTCTGTTGCTGCTGTTGATGGTGCTAGTGCTATTTACACTAGTACTTTTAAAACCAATCATTACTGTAGCTACTAGTGGCTTTTTTGTTATCCTTCTGTTACAACCTCTGCTGCGGAACAGCATCTTCTACGGCTGCTGCTGCTGCTGCTACTACTGCTGCTATGTGCAGAAAGGAACGGACGTATTGTTCCCTTCCTCCCAACTTCCACTGAGGGTGTCTCTGCACAACACTAAACTGACTAGACCTTTGGAATACTGTCCACAAAGAGGCATATGTTAACATGTTTTTTTTTCATGGGGGGTGGGGGGGGGGGGGGGGGGAGTGGACTTCATTGGAGAGCGGGTGAAAGGGGGGGAGGGGGTCATCATATGGGTGTCAGAACATCAACAAAAGCCCCTCAACTTCCACACCCCTCTCCTCCAGGGAGGAGTGTGGGGGTAGAGCAGGAAAAAGAGGGGGGGGGGGGGGGGGGGAATGGACGATCAGGTCAGTCTCTGACATCCAAGCACCATAAATAACTATAGATGAACAAAAATGATGAATGGAAAGATCAATGATAAATGGGAAAATATAAAATTTTTTGTCTATAAGAATGCAAATAGATGTCCTTTAATGCGCATCATGTTCTCCCCTTTATCCTAGGAAAAGAGCTGTCAGGAAAAGATGTGAGGCCACAGACAAGGGAAAGATGATACATGAACAAAATAAAACAAAAACAAAACCAGAAGTACGGAACCAGGATTCGCGTATTTTATTACCGCTTTCCCTGAAGAGGTGGCGTTATGACAAGGCATGCTGAATATCCAGCACCTTATTGGAAAATTTGATATAGCAAGGCTGTAAACGGAGGGACAAGATGTATTTAGGCTGTACACGAAGAAATGAAGTGTGATGGATCAATGAATATCTGCCTGAGGTAACAAAATACGATGATGCTATGAATCCCGTAATGGCGAAATAATATAAAAGTTAGCTAGGAAATCCTCGAGGCTTTGCCGACTCCTGTCCGTTTCCCTCTCTCCCCTCTAGAACTTTTTGCTCCAACACACACACACACACACACACAC
>JADBJO010000287.1:337500-345000 GCA_016801955.1 Conus betulinus
TCTCTCTCTCTCTCTTTTCCCTCTCCCTGAAACACTATTATCACGCTTTCTTTATATGGAACTCTGTCTGTCTGTCTCTCTGCCTGTGTATCTATCTATCTGCTTGTCTGTCTGTTCGTGTCTGTCTGTCTGTCTATCTGTCTGTCTGTCTGTCTCTCTCTCTCTCTCTCTCTCCTCTCTCTCTCTCTCTCTCTCTCTCTCTCTCTCTCTCTCTTTGGACAAGGCAACTAGACATATGTACATTTTAACAGCAATACAATATTTTTGCCGCTTAACAAAGCACCAGCTAGCATGTCTGTCGCAAACTATTATCGTCTTAAAGTATATGTTTAGGAAAACATATAGTTCGAAAGGATGTGTGTGTGTGTGTGTGTGTGTGTGTGTGTGTGTGTGTGTGTGTGTGTGTGTGTGTGTAGTTAAAGATGAAAAATATCTTACGTCAAAATGCCCATTAGCCAATGAACTTAAAAAGAGATCATCACAAAAAAGGAACAAAAAGAAAAGAATGAAAGACTATAAATTCTCTCTCCCTCTCTCTCTCTCTCTCTGTTTTCCTCTCCCTCCCTTCCTCGCTGTCTCTCACTCTCCGTTCCTCCCAACTTAGGTCTCTCTCTCTCTCTCTCTCTCTCCTCTCTCTCTCTCTCTCTCTCTCTCTCTCTCTCTCTCTCTCTCTGTGTCTGCCTGCCTGCCTGTCTGTCTGTCTGTCTGTCTTTCTGTCTTTCTCTCTCTAAGATATTAACGGATGCATCCATGCAAATGAACATAAACAAACATCCGGGAATACAAACCTCGTATGCACGCAACTAGCTCCCCCCCCCTCTCCCCCCCCCCCCCCCCTCCACACACACACACATACACACACTGTTAGCTGTCAAGGCGGCGGAAGATTAACTTCGACCTTTAGAACATGGCACAAAGGCAGGGTTCCCGTGTCCAGGATTTGAAGTTGGATTAGATGATCAGCTTCCTTGGCTTCAAACAGAGAATTCTAATCCGCTGGAGGTCAACATGCCGAAAAGACGACATCCGAAGATGATAGAATAATAAAAAAATCTATCATCTATTGGTAGGTCTGTCCGTCTGTCTCTCTATGTATTTTTTCTGCCTATCTGTCTGCCTGTTTGTCTTTCTATCTCTCCATCTATATATCTGTCTGTGTGCCTATCTATTCACCTATCTATGTCTGTCTGCCTATCTATCTATCTGTCTGTCTATTTATCTGTCTGTTTATCTATCTATCTGTCTGTCTATTTATCTATCTACCTAATGTCTTATTTTCTGTCTGTCTCTCTGTCTGCCTGTCTATCTATCTATCTGTTTCTATCTGTCTGCCTGTCTATTCATCTCTGTCTGTCAGCTCTCCATACCTGTCTATCTTCAGATGAGTCAACAGGGACTGGGTGAACGAGAGTGTGATGAAGGAAAGTAACAATTCAGCTTGGGTAAGCAACCGACAATTTGTGAACGATGTTGCCCCCCCCACCCCCCCCCCCCCAAATGTATTCACATCTAGGTAGAATATTGACATGTTGTCTTTCTTCTCTATCTATCTATCTATCTATCTATCTATCTATCTATCTATCTATCTATCTATCTATCTATCTATCTATATCTATCTTCTTTCTCTCTGCCTATATGTCTGTCTGTCTGTCTATCTATCTATCTATATATCGATCAATCAATCAATCAATCAATCAATCAATCAATCAATCAGTCAATCTATCTATCATCTATCTACTATCTATCTATCTATCTATCTACCTATCTATCTATCTATTTGTCTGTCCGTCTGTCTGTCTGTCTGTCTGTCTGTATGTATATCTATCTATCTATCTATCTGCCTACCCACCTATCTTTCAGCCAACGAGGGTTTCTGAGGACGCTGACGGAGACCTGTTTAAGAGGTCAGGCCGGAACCATTTCAGCCAAGGGGGCCTGACTGCAGCAGCCAGAGAGCCGATGGAACGGACATGAATCCGGTGGAACCGATCCACGGGGGACATCTACACTGGCGGTCTCTCCCCTCCCTGAGATTCGGCCAAATCTGCGTGAGCTGGGATATAGCGTCAGCAATTCAGATGAGTCAACAGGGACTGTGTGAACTATAGTGTCATGAAGGAAGTTACAGTTCAGCCTGGGTAAGCAACCGGCAGTTTTTGTGAACGATGTTGTTCTTCCCCCCCCCCCCCATGAATTCACGTCTAGGTAGAATATTGACATGTTGTCTTTCCAGGAAAGGCATGGAGAGCTGAGATAAATGTGATTACATATTTTTATCACTCGTATATCATTCACATTTTGTATGGTACTGATGTTTACTGTAGTGACTGGTTAGGGGCCGAAACCACCATCAACTACAGGTTTTTTCTTCTAGTGCTGTTGATGTCCCGTCACATTGGTGAAGGCCTGATGTGAGTGACTGTCCACGACATAGCAGTGTTTGTTTCTGTACAGAGTGACCACTTCTGTCTACATCCCCTAATATCCTGGTTCCCCGTCAATAATGAACATGAATTAATAAGGAAGGGATCCCTTAGAGTGCCCCTCACCCCCCCCCCCCCCCCCCCCCCCCCCACACACACACACACTTGACCTCCCTTCAAAGTTAAAGCTAAGAGCAGTGACATATGCGCATTCTCCTGTACATGTAGGGACGCACCAGAGAGAGAGAGAGAGAGAGAGAGAGAGAGAGAGAGAGAGAGAGAGAGAGAGAGAGAGAGAGAGAGAGAGAGAGAGAGAGAGAGAGAGGATTGTGTGCCCACGCCTGCTCATAAACTGTTGTGTCCTCTGCTTTGGAAAACGATGTGTTTCAGAAAAGCATCGAGTTCTCAAAGATGTTACAGTAATTATACCAATGGATTTAACCACACAGTCACTTCCATGGGGAGAAATCTGCGCAACAATTTTCGTTTTTAGCTATTTTTGTTGTTGTTGCAGCTGCTGTTTTCTTTATTTCGTGCATCATCATTTCCGCATCCAACAGCCCCTTTGAGAATGAAGCTAATCAAAAGGGAACCATAAACTATCTGTGCTCGTGCCCTCTCTCTCTCTCTCTCTCTCTCTCTCTCTCTCTCTCTCTCTCTCTCTCTCTCTCTCTCTCTCCCCATCTGTCTGTTACTCCTTCTCTCTCCCCTCTCTCTCTCTCTCTCTCTCTCTCTCTCTCTCTCTCTCTCTCTCTCTCTCTCTCTCTCTCCTATCTGTTACTCCCTCCCCCCCCTCTCTCTCTCCATCTGTCTGTCTGTCTGTCTGTCTGTCTGTCTGTCTCTCTCTCTCTCTCTCTCTCTCTCTCTCTGTCTCTCTCTCTGTCTGTTTCATTTTTCTGATCTAACATCATGTCTTATCTCTGCCTGCTGGTTCATTGCATGCTCTCGTGGACCTCTTTCCTTCAGCTCTAAACAGGTTTCATTGCGGACGTGGAGATTGGAAGCTCAAAGAAAGGCCTCAAAAGTTGAATGCCCCACAAGGATGGTTCAAAGGCCCCCACTCTCCTTTTAGCCCCACCATTCAGCAAGGCTAACCGCCGATGCTTTTAGAAACGGATGAGCAGTATTCATCAAGATATGAAAGAAACAAACCCAGTCACAGCAACGCGAAATGCCGGAACTAGGAAAACAAGGCACCGAACAAAAAATGTGGCAGCGCAATCGTTTGAACAGAAATCTGACAAAAATTGGGCGAAAATTCTGGATCAAGAGTTTTGGAAAGCTCTGAATTTTCGGCATGGCACCTTCATGTTTAGAAGATCTCATTAGCATGACCTTTCCTCAGCTGAACGGAGTCAATTTTTTTTCGTTTCTTTGTGGCGCCGGTTGTCGGATCAATTAAAAAAAAAAAAAAAATGGAGTCAATCAATGCAGAGTTTGTTGCTCTGTGTGTGTGTGTGTGTGTGTGTGTGTGTGTGTGTGTGTGTGTGTGTGTGTGTGTGTGTGTGTGTGTGTGTGTGTGTGTGTGTGTGTGTGTGTGTGGGGGGGGGTTGTAAGAAAAAAGAGAGAGAGGTGGGGGGGGGAGGAAGTGTGCGTACACGTGTGCGTGCGCCCATATCTACTTGTGTGCTTGTATGAGCGCGTATGCATGTGTCTTTGTGCGCGTACATGCACGGGATCCATTGCTCTTTCACCTGCTTCTGTCTAACTAAATGAAAACTAAAATCATATAATGGTTTCTACCTAACCGTAGAAGATCGAGTTGGAAAGAAAAAATGTGTTGTGCCATAGACTAGCTCAGTGTGCTGCTAATCAGTTTTGACATATTTATCATACTAATTTGGATATTTTTTGTTAGTGATTTTCACTATCCTGAGTAAATGGCTCTTTTGAAGTGGGGAGGGGGTGGGGAGGAAGCATGTGGAAGAAAAATGGCTGTACCGAGCAAGTCAAACCCGAAAGCCGCTCAGGTCTTGAAGTCACCCTTCCGGGTAGCCAAAAGCCAGGAATACTGTCCATTTGCACATGACAGTGACATTAAGTAGTCCTCAAAATGAATAGCGTGCAGGAAGCCAGGGATACTGTCCATTTGCCTATGACAGTGACATTAAGTAGTCCTCAAAATGAATAGCGTGCAGGAGGCCAGGAATACTGTCCATTTGCCTATGACAGTGACATTAAGTAGTCCTCAAAATGAATAGCGTGCAGGAGGCCAGGAATACTGTCCATTTGCCTATGACAGTGACATTAAGTAGTCCTCAAAATAAATAGCGTGCAGGAGGCCAGGAATACTGTCCATTTGCCTATGACAGTGACATTAAGTAGTCCTCAAAATGAATAGCGTGCAGGAGGCCAGGAATACTGTCCATTTGCCTATGACAGTGACATTAAGTAGTCCTCAAAATGAATAGCGTGCAGGAGGCCAGGAAAACTGTCCATTTGCCTATGACAGTGACATTAAGTAGTCCTCAAAATGAATAGCGTGCAGGAGGCCAGGAATACTGTCCATTTGCCTATGACAGTGACATTAAGTAGTCCTCAAAATAAATAGCGTGCAGGAGGCCAGGAATACTGTCCATTTGCAAATGACAGTGACATTAAGTAGTCCTCAAAATGAATAGCGTGCAGGAGGCCAGGAATACTGTCCATTTGCACATGACAGTGACATTAAGTAGTCCTCAAAATGAATAGCGTGCAGGAGGCCAGGGATACTGTCCATTTGCCTATGACAGTGACATTAAGTAGTCCTCAAAATGAATAGCGTGCAGGAGGCCAGGAATACTGTCCATTTGCCTATGACAGTGACATTAAGTAGTCCTCAAAATGAATAGCGTGCAGGAGGCCAGGAATACTGTCCATTTGCCTATGACAGTGACATTAAGTAGTCCTCAAAATGAATAGCGTGCAGGAGGCCAGGAATACTGTCCATTTGCCTATGACAGTGACATTAAGTAGTCCTCAAAATGAATAACGTGCAGGAGGCCAGAAATACTGTCCATTTTTGCACATGACAGTGACATTAAGTAGTCCTCAAAATGAATAACGTGCAGGAGGCCAAGAATACTGTCCATTTGCACATGACAGTGACATTAAGTAGTCCTCAAAATGAATAGCGTGCAGGAAGCCAGGGATACTGTCCATTTGCACATGACAGTGACATTAGTAGTCCTCAAAATGAATAACGCGCAGGAAGCCAGGGATACTGTCCATTTGCCTATGACAGTGACATTAAGTAGTCCTCAAAATGAATAGCGTGCAGGAGGCCAGGAATACTGTCCATTTGCCTATGACAGTGACATTAAGTAGTCCTCAAAATGAATAACGCGCAGGAAGCCAGGGATACTGTCCATTTGCCTGTGACAGTGACATTAAGTAGTCCTCAAAATGAATAGCGTGCAGGAGGCCAGGAATACTGTCCATTTGCACATGACAGTGACATTAAGTAGTCCCTCAAAATGAATAACGCGCAGGAGGCCAGGAATACTGTCCATTTGCCTATGACAGTGACATTAAGTAGTCCTCAAAATGAATAACGCGCAGGAGGCCAGGAATACTGTCCATTTGCCTATGACAGTGACATTAAGTAGTCCTCAAAATGAATAACGCGCAGGAGGCCAGGAATACTGTCCATTTGCCTGTGACAGTGACATTAAGTAGTCCTCAAAATGAATAGCGTGCAGGAGCCAGGAATACTGTCCATTTGCCTGTGACAGTGACATTAAGTAGTCCTCAAAATGAATAGCGTGCAGGAGGCCAGGGAAAGGTGCAAGGGAACGAACCATCAAAGTATCACCAAAACACTCCATCAAGATCATCATTCCAATAGATGGGCACGCCCTGTGCAACGGTAGACTACGGACACCGGGTGGTTTCACCAACGTTGCCCAACCCTATTCCGTAAATTGATCATGCAGTTCCTTTCTCGTATTCCGTAAGTCATTAAAGAAAGACTCCTCTAGAAATATGTGACACTTCTACAGGACATGGGCAAAAAACAAAAAACAAAAACAAAAAAACCCCATAAACGTCTAAGAACAAGTTATGAACATTGTTCATGAGCAAGCCTTGAGCTATTTCTTGTCCTACTGGCAGCTACAGATCCAGATATACACTTTTTTTTTTAAAGTGCAGCTGTTAAAACTGTTAAAAACGTCTTGAACGACCTGAAGCTAATGATAACTAGCCACACATAGTGGAGTATGATAAGTGTTATGACGGTAGAGAAGGACGTGGGGAAGAACGAGGTGGGGAAATACGAGCATTTCCTTTCTCTGAGGTTCTTCTCTGCCTGTTGTATAAACAATTCAACTTCCTGTTATACCAATCTAAACTGTCACTAGGAAAACATGTCCATGACGCGCACGCACAGAAATGTACGCGCGCGCACACACACACACTAACCACACACACACACACACACACACACACACACACACACACACAACACATGCAAATACCTGCGCGCAAGCACGCGCGCGCGCGCACACACCACACACACACACACACACCACACACACACACACCACCACACACACACACACATACAACACACACACACACACACACACCACACACACACACACACACACACACACACACACACACCACACACACACACACACACCACACACACGTTTGGATTTCAATACACAAAGACATATTTTCGATCAAACATTCTCAACAATATCATAAAGAAAGGGAATCAGGTGAGAGAGAGAGAGAGAGAGAGAGAGAGAGAGAGAGAGAGGAGATGGAGAGAGGATAGAGAGAGAGAGAGAGAAGACAGACAGACACACAGACAGACAGACAGGCAGACAGACAGACAGCACAGAGACAGAGAGACAGAGACAGAGAGAGACGAGACACAGAGCGAGGAGACAGAACGACAGAGACTAGAGAGAGAGAGACACAGAAGAGACGAGACAACAGGTAGAAACCGAGAGACAGATGACTGGGGGAGGGGGGAGAGAGAGAGGAATTGAGAGAAAGAGAACATATCAGATAGGTTACACACGCAACACACACAACCACGCACACACAGCGCACACACACACACAGTTCATAACACACGAGAATG
>JADBJO010000287.1:385000-397500 GCA_016801955.1 Conus betulinus
GCGTGTTTCTGCATGCATGCGTGGTCAGCGAGTGTGAGTGTGTGTGTGTGTGTGTGTGTGTGCGTGCGTGCGCGCGCGCGCGCGCGCGCGCGCGCGCGTGTGTGTGTGTGTGTGTGTTGGCACGTGCTCTCCCTCCCTTCCACTCCTCTCTCTCTCTCTCTCTCTCTCTCTCTCTCTCTCTCTCTCTCTCTCTCTCTCTCTCTCTTCTCAGCCCCTTCCCCTCAAACACACACACACACACACACACACACACACACACACACACACACACACACACACACACACACGCACATACTCATGCACTCATGCACTCATGCATGCACACACACACGCGTGCACTTGCGCGCGCATGTACACACACACACACACACACACACACACACACACACACACACACACACACACACACACCAAAACACACGCGCGCGTGCGCATTTTTGGCCTCTGCTCATAAATCTTTCAGACACACCATCTCACCTTATATTCTGGATAATTGAATTCTCGTCGTGAGACAATTCCCGCTAAAGTTTTCAATTAAACGATCAAGCTGACCCATGCCTTTTCCTTAATCCTGCTTCACAAGCATAAACCATCCATTTTTTTTTTCCCAAGGTCAGCCCAGCACTGCTCCCATCCCCCCACCCCCACCCCCGCCCATCCACCATTTGCATCCCTTCCCTCTTCCCCACTTCCATCTTTCTTCTGACAAACATGTTGATCAGTCGGTCAATTCGTCGACCTCGGAGGCTGTGTTCTGACCTGCATCTGTTTGTATGCTTTCTGTCTGATTTTTTTTTCCGTTCTTGTCTGCCATTAATCAAGACTGGACACGTTCTTTCGGCTGTCTCATCTTGCACCACCTCTTTGGCAAAGCACCCACGCTGCACATTCCTGCTTCCAGTCCACAGCCACAACCTGGTCTGGCCCTCTATAGCATCCTCACCGGCAATCCACAGGGAGCGGCCAATGTCGGTTTGTCATGAGGCAACCCACCAGAGGAGACGCTGCACTGCTGTCGAGTCAAATCGGCTGTGGTCAGTAGTACCTTTTTTCTGATCCCGCACAGGCAGGACACCACCTACTAAGTTCCCTGCTGACGTCACTAATTGCCTTATCATGGAGCTAGTGTGAGCAAGTTCTCCCACCGGAAGGCGGATCCATGTCCGTCCAACGACAGTCGCCCTGAACTTTCCAAATCTGTCGACCTCAAGAAGGACTTCGCCAAGGGTATGGACGCCGGATAAGAAATCGAAACTGAGGTCCTCATGGCAGCAGGACATGATTTTGAGACAATTTGTTGTAAGCTGATCGATGAAGATATAGATGATGGAGACGATGCTACGGATTTTCTTTCTGGTCCAAAGACTGCATGGCAAGGTTGTAATCTACGTTTTCTGTCATAAGATATCCCAACGTCAATCAGGTCCGAAAGATAAAGACACTTCCAGAACTGGTCAAGAAATGTGAGCAATCGTCTCATTAAAGTGGATGAAACTCGACTATATGGTCCTCGTCTTCCTAGTTGAATCCATAGCAAACTCAGCTCTGTATAGGAGCTGGTCGGGGTAGAACAGTACCACCAATAAATGGTTCTGATGGGAATCAAAGCCACGCTCTCCCCAGCCAGGATTCAACGATGCTGACATCGGGTGCTCCCTGCAGACTGCCGGTCTCAGGGCTGCGGCGGGACAAGGAAGGCTGTGGCTGTGGAAGGGAAGGTGAAAAGAGCGGCGTGGTGTCGATGCCACTGCGACACACGAAAGATGACACAGGAGAAATAACAGCTTGTAAACTTTGACATTTTGCACCATGCATGTTCTATTTTTTTTTTAATTCATGGGAAGTATTCTTTCATTCCATACCAGTTATTTCTTATCATTGCAGACAATGGTCTTTTCACTTATAAACGAGTGAAAGCGTAGATAGAAGATTCTCTCGAATTTGGCGGAGGTTTGCGATCTTCCAAGTGCCACTCTAGTTGCGATTTTGTTGAAACACTGTACTGTGCGATATATTGCAAAGAGTATAATACCTGTGTGTCAGGGAAAGTTTATTTCTGAGATAATATGAACAGTAAATTCTCCCCTCCCTCACCCTCTCCTCTGCGTTACAGCTTCAAACATAGAGGAGGAGGAGGAAGAGGAGGAGGAGAAGGCGGGGGGAGAAGAAGAAGAAGAAGAAGAAAAGAAGAAGAAGAAGAACAAGAACAAGAACAAGAACAAGAAGAACAAGAGTTTTGAAAAAATTCCATCATCATCATCATCATCATCATCATCATCATCATTAGGACCATCATCATCGTCATTATCTTTGTGATGTAGAGGATACAAACCAATCATTATTACCATACTGATGAAAGTGATTATGGTGTTCCATTACAATTGTAGTCACTTAGATCATGATCATAATAATCAAAACCACCACAAACAGATAGTTTCTGTACCCCCTCCCCAACTATTTAGCTCATTCTCACCCTTCCGCAGGTCCCGATTCATCTTTATTTCCATTCAAACACCATCGTCCAAATAGTAATAAATAGTAATGCAGTTCATAGCTTATTACTCGTCTGAATACACACAACAACAAACAACAACAACAACAACAACAACACACACACACACACACACACACACACACACACAGAGAGAGAGAGAGAGAGAGAGAGAGAGAGAGAGAGAGAGAGAGAGAGAGAGAGAGAGAGAGAACATTCACAATGTTCGCTACACTTGCCATTCACCGCATCAATCCCCATGGTACGCGTCCCTCCCTCTATCCCCAATAAGAACATAAAAAGTCAGATCTCGGTAACCTTCGGTCCACCAAACAAGATCTAAGAGGAGGCAAACCGCTTTGATGATTCTTCACTCTACTCCTACACCCTCTATGCCCCTCACGTCCACCAACAAGTCCCCCCCCCACCCCCCCCCCCCACCCCCACTTCCCCAAGTTTTGTAAGGCGGGGTGGACATTCTAGCAAAACGGCCAGAGGTTAAAAGCCTGCCGGAAATCTTCACGGAGCCATACTATAGCCCTCCCATCCACACACCCACACCCATACCTACTCCCCACTTTTCTGACCCCGAGCGCTGCTCCAAACACTCTGCTCCACTTGCTCCCCGTCCGCGCTGTCTACTGAGTTTCATTGATGCTTTAGCACGTGCGACAAGACCCTAACCGAAATTTGATATCCCTTGATGGCAGGCAGCCCAGGAGGTCAGCGTTTCGAGTGGCTCATCTTCTCTTCTGGTGATGAAGATCAGTGGGCTGTAAACATCAACTGGCTGCCAGGAAGAGATGGGTATTAAAAACGTTTCTCTAAAAGGGTCCATTAGTCGTGCCACAGTCATCCTTCCGTGAGTAGTTTGGAGTATTAGAGGATGAGTGCTGGAAGGAGAAAAGGTGAACGAATGGATAATGAAGAATATCAAGCGTCCCCCCTCCCCCCCAAGTCTTTTTAGTGCAGCCTCAGTGGTCCGATCCCACGCCGTTCAGTCTGGCTTCACATCTACAGCCACATCCTGGCTCGTCCAGCTCCAGTCCCAGCGCTGCTTCAGTTAGTGTCAGGTAATCATGAGGCAACCTACCAGAGTGTGTGTGTGTGTGTGTGTGTGTGTGTGTGTGTGTGTGTGTGTGTGTGTGTGTGTGTGTGTGTGTGTGTGTGTGTGTGTGTGTGTGTGTGTGTGTGTGTGTGTGTGTGTGTGTGTGTGTGTGTGTGCGCGCACGCGCTCCCTGGGAATAATATCCTTCAGTCTATGACTTGCCTTGGCTGAACAAAGCTCCTTGTTTTCAATCAAGAACTGAATCCAAGTGTGAATCAGTTTTTGATTTGGCCTTGGCGAGTGCCGTCGTTTTCCAGCGAGCCCCTGTAGTTGTTTGTTTTGTTCAAAAGTAGTTGCGTGGCACAACGTAAATCAGTTGATGTAATCTTCCTAGCATGCATTCAACAGTTGCTTACAATTGCAAGATAAAGCCAGACGAATGTGTTCCTGGCTCCCCTCCCGCCTCTACTCCTTTGTGTTATACCTTCAAACACAGAAATAGAAGAAAACAAAGAAGAAGGGGGGAAACGAGGAGGAGGAGGAGGAGGAGTAGGATTAGAAGAAGAAGAAGAAGAAGAAGAAGAAGAAGAAGAAGAAGAAAGAAGAAGAAAACAACAACAACAACAACATCAACAACAACAGCAGCAGCAACAACAACAACAACATCAATATTGATGATAATAATCATAACAACAGTAGTACGTATCATTATCGTCATCATCCATAATCATCATCATCATTATCATCATCACAAGGATGATGACAGCGGCTGTGCTGTTTAGTTTACGACTATCGTACATGCTGCCATCATCATTATCATAACAGGGATAATAAAGAGCGTCACAAAGATATTAAATTCTGCTTAACCCCCACCTCCATCCCTCTGCCCCCACTTTCGCCAGTCCCCACCAGTCCCTTCATCATCCCCTCTATTCCAGACGCGTAGTCCCACACCATTAAGTCCTAGCTTGTGATTGGTCTTAAAGAGTACTCCCCATCTTCTCTGCATTTCCCACCTTTCACCACGGCCCCACTCCCACTCCTCCCCCTCCTCGTCCCAAGTGCATAACTCTCCATATAGAGGAAAATTCCGGTCACATCCTAACCACCAGACAAAGCATACCCTCCACCCTACTCTTTCATTTCCCTATTCCTTCTGTCATCCACAACTCCCACATCTCTCCTTATACACCTCTCGATATAATTTCAATGAAGAAAATTCTGGTCATATTCTCAGCACCAGACAAGACTTGCCCACCATCCCACTCCTCCTCTCCCTATTCCTTCGGTCATCCACAACTCTCACGTCCTCTTTTTACGAACAGATTTGCGTGACAAAGTACACAGCCCTGCAAATGGTCAGGGGCTGAAAGCCTGCTGAAAACCTTAGCAGACCACCCCACCCCTACCCCCGTCCCCCCCAGTACACACACCACACACCCACACACACACACACACACACACACACACACACACACACACACACACACACACACACACACACACACACTGTCCAGCCCGTGTGTTGCTAAAGACTCTTCTCTCCACGTGGATCCCTAGGAGTTGTCTTTTGACTAGGACTGATCCTGACCTTTAACAAAGATCTCCCTTCACATCCAGCAAACCAGAGGACAGCTCTCCTTGTGACTCGTTCTCCCTGTCCCTGATGGAGTTGAGTCGACAGTAAAAGCTGCCCGACTGCCTGACAAGGATATCCACTAAGAACAGCTCACTAAAAGAGTCTGTCCTTCGTGTCACTGTCATCCTGTGCGTAAGCAGCTGTGTATGTGTAGCTGAACATTTAGATAGGTGAATTTTGGAGAGAAGCAAAAGAGAGGACACGGACGAAGGATAAACGAATAAAGAGAGAAAGAAAAACAGGGTCCTTTCTGACGGGCGATAGAACAGAAACTAAAAGGCAAAGATGGTTTCAGCGTGGGGTGAAGGAGGCTATCCACATTGCCGCCAACAACCTCACACACAACCGGGACCGGGGCAGACACACCTTGCCATCGGTGTACAACACCCTCATTGTTCAGTCACATGACCAGGGTTCGACCCGTGGTCGTGTGCACTGAACTCCAGTCCACTCAGTAGCAACACCACCGCTGATGAAGACGGACGGAGGCCTGTTGAAAGCTCCAAGTAGTGCTTATTTCCCAGCTGCGTGACCTGTCTCTAAATCCGGTAGTCGTTATAAAAGGTAAAAGACAACGTGTGCGTTAATCTACCCATAGAAGCCTTGCCAAAGTTCAGGACCTCGGGAATGGGTCAAGCATGCTGTTGTTTCTGGTCAGCTGCAAAATTAACTATAATTATTCCATGTGTCAGCTGCACTTCAATATATGCATGCCCCACATACCTGTACAAAATTCGATGTATGCCTGCTGTTTTTTTAAGTAAGTTATGACAGTAGCTGACCACTGTGCTCAAAGTAAGAAAGGACTATCACCCAGACTGATACTTGCAAAACAAACCACATTTATCTCCACGTTTTTATGGAAACCTTGATTAATACATAATTCATAGATAGTATGTGTGCATACTAAGCAATTAGTTCCAGTTTTCTAACAACAACAACAACAACAACAGCAACAACAAAACCTTGCTTTAGAAGGTTTGTGACTAGAAAAAGTCAATGCAACGGTTACTTTATAATTACATGGATAGATAGATAGATAGACAGATAGATAGATCGATCGATCGATCGATAGATAGATAGATAGATACATAGACTAATAGATTTAGATGTGTGTGTATGTATGCGCGTGCGTGTGCGTGCGTGCGTGCGTCGTGCGTGTGTGTGTGTGTGTGTGTGATATCAGGAAAAGATAAAGCAGCAATTTGAATCGTCTTTTTTTAACGTTTCCCCAATAAGGCCTTCCTCGGAGAAGCTTATAGACGTCTGACTAAAAACACAGATCACATCGATATCTGACAACTGCAAGTGACAAGCGTGAAGCATCGCTCACTGGCATTAAAGAAACAGTAAGGATTGACCACAAATCTTTCATTCTCTCCCCCTTCCCTTCTCCTCCTCCCCCCTCCCCTCTCCACACACACACGCACACAAACACATGCGCATCCTCCCCCAACACGCACGCGCTCACGCAAAAACATACGCGTACGCGCGTGCGCGCGCGCGCGCACACACACACACACACACACACACACACACACACACACACACACACACACACACGCGCGCGCGCGCGCGCGCGCGCGCGAGAGAGAGAGAGAGAGAGAGAGAGAGAGAGAGAGAGAGAGAGAGAGAGAGAGATATTATCAATTACGTACGCAAACGAATCAGAAACACAAGGGAGAATCTTGATTCAATGCAAAAAAGCAAGGAGACCAAAGATTCTCAACAGCGGGTGGGGGCTACGTGACAAGAGGGATGGGAGGAGGGAGAAGGGTAGTGTGGAATGATGATCTGGCAAGAACTATGAATCATGGGGAGATAAGAAGAGGAAAGGGAAGAGGCGGTAGGGAACGGGTGAGGTGGGGGTTGGGCTGGTAAATGAGTCCTAAGCAAGAATCGATATGACATATATTTTTCAATTATTGAATGATGATGATAATTACAGTAACAATAGCAACAATAATCGCCACCATCAGTATCATAATCATCGTCGTCATCATCATCATCATAACAATAATGTTAACTAAAGAAGGGGATGGGTGTAAATGGAAAGGGGGTGGGGGCGTAAAAGGGGTGCAGGTGGATGAGTTATGGGTACAGAAAAAGGGAAAGTGAGAAGAATGTGGAAAGAAAGAAATTCCGGAGGAGTGGTTTCCCAGACTCAATCTCTGGAAACTCTCTCTAACAGAGACCCTCAGTCAGCTGTTCCCTGCTGCCAAAGGGGACTTCGTCCAAGTGATCAAGGGTAGGTGAAGTCTGGGGAGGTGGAAAACGGAAGCAACGAGGCACAGTGCTGGACGATTGTGGCGAGGACAAGAAGGGGGCAATAAGTTAGTGGAGGGGTACAGTGCAGTGGATGGAATGGAAACAGTGGATTATCATGTGTCACGAATCTTACCTCAGGAGTCTCTATTCCAGCTGGACCTTGTACCTCCAGGGGTGTGCAATTTAAGTGACCAAGGATGAGTAACAAAGAGGGAGAATGGAGGATAGTGGGGAAAGGTTGGAGGGGGGGAGGGGGGGGGGGGGTAGACGAGACTGATGGGTGAAAAGGAGGTGACGAGAAAGAAGGGAATGCGGGTTGAGAGAGCACGGGAACACCTGACCTACAAGTAGAACGAATCTCACCCTGACTCCCCCGGATTTCCCTCTTATGCAAACCCCACTTCAACTGTTGTGTTTTCCCAGAGGACAGCGTTCATGTAACCAAGGAAAACACAGCAAATTCGGAGAGTGTGTGTGTGTGTGTGTGTGTGTGTGTGTGTGTGTGTGTGTGTGTGTGTGTGTGTGTGTGTTTCCGTGTGTGTGACTCCTGTGTGTGTGTGTGTCGTGTGTGTGTGTGTGTGTGTGTGTGTGTGTGTGTGTGTGAGAGAGAGAGAGAGAGAGAGAGAGAGAGAGAGAGAGAGAGAGAGAGAGATCTCGCTTACTCTCCCATATTTCCCTTTTCACAAATTCCCCCCCCCCCCACCCTTTTAACTCTGTCCTGATGCCCGAGATACCGGTGTGCAAGTGACAAAGATGACAAATAAAATGGGTAGCTAAGGGCTCACAACCCCCGCACTTTTGTACTCTGATCTCAAGGGCTGCAATCAAAATGTGCAAAAAGTAGGAATACATAGGAACAAGACACGAATGTGGTGTAAAGGAAATTGACAGGGAGTATGTCAGATTTCAGACTGACCGTCGTCTTTCTTCCTGCTCAAAAAGCAGAATTCCCAGGGCTATAGGACACAGAACAATGTATCGCATTGTAGGTGAATGTACATTGACTAGGAGACCCAGATGACACTTTGTGGCACAATGTGCGCTCTGTCCCTCATGTTGAGTCTGTGTGGTGTTACTGTGCAAAGCATGTCCATCTAAAACGTTTTCCTCTCAGGTCATCTCTAGTGGAGATCTTAGTGCATCTCCTGGCTTCAAAGGCATCGGAAGATCAAAATGATTTGTTACGAAAGTACCTTTGCTGAATTAGATGTCAGATCGATGTAAGTAAAAACGTTCCCCCAATTGTGTCTGTTTGTCCACATGCTGTATGTGTTTACAAATATTACAAGTAAAGGATATGAATTTGATTTCTTGTCTCCCACTTAAACCTATCTCTGTGTCTGAATGACTCATTTGTTGCGTGGCTGAAGAATCTGTCCGTTACTACCAGATGTTTGCCACAGATGACGCACAGAAGCTTTCCACATTGAAATGGCCGTGGGGACACATCTGGTGGATCAGAGAGAATGGAGGGGCATAATTATGTATAATATGTTCAACACACACACATGGGATGCTCGTATAAATCTTCATCAGTGTTACATTATTTGTAATGTGATATCATACGTATAGTTAACTGAAGACTTAAAGTATCAATTCATGCCATCTTCAGTTAATGACACCTGAATAGCATGCACTGCCTTAGTTGGATTGAGAATTCAACGTCTCCATAAATCCATGGGCCACTCTGACAGTATTGTCTGGGGGAAAACCACTGGGGGCCTGTTGATTTTCGGTGACATTCATGGTCAGACTGGCAAATCGCCCCACAGTGTCTCCACTGGCAAAGCAATGAAGCGCCTGATGAGGTGATACCTTGGGAAGGAGATTGGCGTGGGGAGAGGAGGTTACAGCGGTCAGCCAGTCTGCAATGTCAGGCCCTGATCAAATCAGTGTGGTCAGTCTGTCTCATGCCGTCAGACGGGAGTTCAGCCATTGCTGTGCCGATGTTTTCCCAGACCAGTCGTTGTAAGGTGACCAGCCAGGCCACACTCATCTGGCAGGGCCAAATGCCAGGGCAAGGAGACGTGGGGTGAGGGGGAGACGGGTAGAAGAGACAGACAGAGGAGGGAAACGGGAGAACAACATCAAGGTATGGAGTGGCCTATCGTTCGTCAGGTTTCAGAGGGCCACGCATCAAGAGACACTGTCTGCAAGGTATCAGCTGTGCCTCAGCTATTGCTAGTGCGGACTATGCTTTGATAATTATGATGACGGTGATGATGACATGACGAACTATTTTCGTGATTAGATAGAGTGAAAAGATGATGATGATGATCAGCATCATCATTATCCTCATCCTCATCATCATTTCACGCGATCTTTTCATAAAATAGTTCCCTCTACCACGCCCCCAGAAGAGAGAGAGAGAGAGAGAGAGAGAGAGAGAGAGAGAGAGAGAGAGAGAGAGACAGACAGACAGACAGACAGACAGACAGACAGACAGACAGACAGACAGATTGTAGCTGATTTTACAGTAAAATTAGAGTAGCCAACTACAATGCAAAACTATAGCAGGTACAACCGACAAAGACCAATGATTATACGTGTTTGCTCGCGGGCCACGTTTTCTTCAGAAATGCATCAAATTTAGATGAAGAAGAAGCGACCAGCCCACATGACAAAGAGATCAGCGTCATGTCGATTTTTCTTTAACAAACACATATAGAATCGATCATGACGATGTGACAAACTGCATAGCCCTCCACCCCCCCTCCCCTTCTCCTGAGTCATGAACAACTTGAGCTGAACTAGATGGGCAACATTCACAATGGCAATCGATGGGTTATTTCTCACAGGTCATGTGGCATCATATCAGTGATGTGATAATATCAAAGAGCAGTCAAAACAATTGCCATTTCCGATCGCCCCCTATATCATTTGTGTAGTTGGATTTTGTACCGTACGCTAACTCATTTCAAAGCTGAACAACAACAACGGTAAATCTTTACGGTATAGTGATGATCTTTCAACACTAACTTTACGGTATAGTGATGATCTTTCAACACTAACTTTACAGTATAGTGATTATCTTTCAACACTAAATGTTATATTAGAATTAAACATGTTGAAAAAAGAAAACTGTTAAGATATCAAGTGGAACCTTGAAAACAACACCGTACATTACCTTCTCTCCTAAAGCAGCCTGCACAGAAACATCCACACTTTTACTTCATCTGCAAAAGTTGCCATTTCAACATTTAGATTTTGTCTTGAAATATTCTTAATATTTTAGTACAACGACGTTGACACAGCAACAACAAACAGACAAAATCGAGCGAACAAACGAAACACAAGACGAAAACGAGAGTGAATTTTTATTTCATTTGTTACTGACTCTTTTCCCTGATATTTCCTACAGTCACACGAGGCCAGTTTCCGAATGTTGTCAGCGAGATGTCCAAATATAACACAATGATTAAGAAAAAGAGCTTGTGTCATTTTCTACGATTGCAGACTCGCCACTTGTGATAAGAACCGTCGTATATACTCAATGACGAAAAACGATAAGTTTTTTTTTTTTTTTTTTTTTTTTTGAAGGCTTTGTTTGATTGCTAAATAATTAACCATTCTAAACGAGTCAGCAAGGACACTGGCCAGAACGTCATGCTATATAGTTTAGCAGGGGAACGTTAGAGAATATGTCAGTCAGTATTTCTTATTTGGGACATGAACCCCAAATAAGGGGACATTCTGTGTGATTCAGCAGAGGCACAAATCATAAACATATCATGCCACATTGCTCAGAAGGATAGCATTGGAGAAAATGGCTCAGACTGTATGTCTCGGCTGGGAGATAAGCGGACAGCATGGAACATTCTATATGTGTCAGCTGGGATAGGAACAGAAAAGTATGGATCGGTCAGTGAGTTCTGTAGGGATGGAACTCAAACATGAAACATAATGAAATTAGGATGGTTCATCAGGGAATAGTGCAGAGAATATGGGCTGACACGTTGCGCGCAGTCAATGCTCAGTCGAGCTGGGTAATTGTCTTCCTCACATTTTACTGATCTCTGTCTGTCTGTCTGTCTGTCTGTCTGTCTGTCTGTCTGTATGTCTGTCTCTCCCTCTCTGTCTGTCTGCCTGTCTGTGTCTCTCTCTCTTTATGCGTGTATGTGTGTGTGTGTGTGTGTGTGTGTGTGTGTGTGTGTGTGTGTGTGTGTGTGTGTGTGTGTGTGTGTGTGTGTGTGTGTGTGTGTGTGTGTGTGTGTGTGCTGTGCGCGCGCGCGAGCGTGCATGTGTGTGTGTATGTTGTGTGTGTGTGTGTGCGCGCGTGCGCGTGTGTGTGCGTGCGTGTGTGTGTGTGCGTGCGTGTGTGTGTGTGTGTGTGTGTGTGTGTGTGTGTGTGTGTGTGTGTGTGTGTGCGTGTGTGAAAAGAAAAAAAATGTGTGTGTGTGTGTGTGTGTGTGTGTGTGTGTGTGTGTGTGTGTGCTGACGGCCAGAAGATCCGAAATTGATATTTGGATTTTATCTTTCCCATCAAAATGCACAGCGTTGTCCGTAAAATCAATATCTTAATGGAACTGCAAGTTAGGTCTTTAATGATACAATAAGCCGTTTACAACTCAGTATAAACCAAGTCCAAAAGGGCATGCGGCTTTGATTCATGCGAAAAATGGTCAAGTACGCAGGGTTTTGCATCCTCTGCCCCGGCCCTACCTCTCCCCTTCACCCGAAGCTTCTCTTCACGTCTTTTACGAGGATACTTTCGCAACGCATAAGTATTCTTCAAAGATAATGTAAACTGCTTTTCATGTTTGTCTCCTATCCTGTGGCATTTCAGATGCATCAATCCAGCACCACTCTTTCCGCCTCCCCGTTCATAACCACACCCTAGTATGTCTCATTGAAGAACTGGCACCAGCAGTCCTGGGGAGCAGTCAAAGTCTAGACGTCATGATCAAATCCACCCAAGGAGACACTGCGTTGATTCCGAGTCACTTCAGTGGTGATCAACTGTGCCTGCTTTTTACTGCCGCGTGTTGAGGGTACAACCTGCTACCCCCTTCCCTCCACTCCCGTGCCCCCTCCCGCACACTGCTGACGACAAC
>JADBJO010000287.1:400000-402500 GCA_016801955.1 Conus betulinus
AAATTTCGCCTTGTCTATATCCTATCTAAGTCAAACCACATGGGCGTTGTCTTTTAATCCAAGCTCCTTTACTGGAAATAGACTGGCATTTGTTCATAACCTAAGTCAAAAGGGTGGATCCAAGATCTGCTAGGACTTGGCAGAGCTCTGTGCTCTTCCATGTGCCCTTTGAATGGAGCTGCTGTTTCATCACAAACTCCATTGCTCTGCAAATTATAAACGATTAATACCAACAACAACATCTCTTTAGCGATTAACGTGCATTTGTGTAGGTAAGAAAACTCAAGATGAAGAGGCACACACACACACACACACACACACACACACACACACACACACACACACACACACACACACACACACACACACACAACTCACACACACACACAACTCCAACCCTAACCTCCTTTATGTAACACCTTTAAACATAGAAGAAGAAGAAGAAGGAGGAGGAGGAGGGGAGGAGGAGGAGAAGAAGAAGAGGAGTAGTAGTAGTAGAGGAGTAGTAGTAGTAGTAGTAGTAGTAGTAGTAGTAGTAGCAGCAGCAGCAGCAGCAGTAGTAGTAGAAGAAGAAGAAGAAGAAGAGAGGAAAAGAAGAAGAACCGTTACCAACGTCATCATCATGGTAATGATGATAACTATACCAGCGATGATGAACATGGTTATGTTTGTATTGGCTATAAAAACAGTCTCATCTGTTTAATCGTTACAAGAATGATTAACCATCAAACTAAGAAATCACACGAGGCTTGATAACTCATCTCCTCCACCCTCTGTTACTCCCCATCCCCTTTTCATCTTCGCTGGCACGTTTTCCACCAAACTACAACAATAAATTTAAGTTAAGTCCCTTCTTTACCACTGGTTTTTGCAACAAACACCCGCTATTCCCTGCATCTCCCTTACAGCACGCCACGCCAGCCCTCAAAGCACTCGTCTCCTCCCTGTAACTCCCATGAAAACAAACTCCGATCTTCCTCACTTTGTGTCCGCCATACAAAATAATAATAAGAGAAGGCAATCAGCCTGGATGATCTGTCCCTCTCTCATATCCACACGTTGGCCTTCTCCCCATCCACGCACAGATCTGTGCGGCGGAGTAGACAGACAGTCAAATGTCAGAAGATAGGAACGCGACGGAAACCCTCATAGATCACCCTAAACCCTCTCCTTTTCCGGCCATGTGTCGTTACAGACGCTTTTCTCAACTTGCTCCCCTACAAGATGTCCTCTGCTTTCATTCTCGGCACGTGCATCCCAACGACTAATCGAGATTTCATATCCCTTCCCAAGCAGCAGACCAGTGGACGGCTCTCCGAGCCATTCGTTCTCCTTCGTACTGATGGAGATGAGTGGGCGGCAACGATCCACTCGCTGCCAGATGGCTGCCAGATGGAGATGGTGGTTGTTTATGACGTTTCTGTGCAAGTCGGTCGTGTCACTGGCATCGTTTGTGTGAATTGCAGGATAATCGGTTAGATGAATACTGAAAAGGACTGAGAAAGCCCGACTGAATAACGAAGAAATGAAAAAAAAAAAAAAAGAAAATAGAGGAATGGGAGTACCCATTTCTTCTCTGCCTAGCGATAAAACAAACTGGTTTGTTAAACAGTAAGAGGACAAGGGCAGGTAATCCATCCTTCGAAGACTTGAAAAAGCTAGGGAGCTAAGACGTTCTATGGGAAAAGAAATCCTGTGTGTGTGTGTGTGTGTGTGTGTGTGTGTGTGTGTGTGTGTGTGTGTGTGTGTGTGTGTGTGTGTGCGCGCGCGCGCGCGCGCGTGCGCGTGTGTGTGTGTGCGTGTGTGTGTGCGTGTGTGGCTGTGAAAGAAGTCCACTAAAACATGAGCACCTGCTCAAGTTGATGGATCGTGTTTATCCAAGTGTTGAAAATATTTCTTAACAATAAAGTTCTCCTCATCCTCCTTTTACTCATTACCTGCTTTGTTATGGTAATCGTGTTCAAGATTGCATTTTTTCTCAACATTTCATTGTGTTGCACATTGCGTATGATTTGATACAATTATGCATATACGTTTGACAACAGGGTATTATCCAATCAGAACGCATGATTACGATACCCCCTTCCTCCCCCAACAACCTCCTCCATCCCTTACGGTCTATTTTTATAATTACGTCATCATCGTCATCATCATCATCATCATCATCATCATCTTCATGGATTTGTTACTGACAATGATAATAATGATACACCTGCTGCTGCCACTGCTGCTGCTGCTTGCTGCTGCTTCTGCTGCTACTGTTGCTGCTGTTGTTGCTGCTGCTGCTGCTGCTGCTGCTGCTGCTTATGATGATGATATGATGATGTGTGATGACTATCTGATGATAAAGATGGTTATACTGATTATCATTGTTGTTGTTATTTGCATGATCATTATCATCATCAATACGAAAAGAATTAAAATAATTACAAAATGGAAGTCCATGAAACCACATGTACCCCCTGTTTCTCCATGGCAACGCCGAGACCTTCCATCTCCT
>JADBJO010000287.1:412500-415000 GCA_016801955.1 Conus betulinus
CGGGGCCGTTTTTGGTACAGGGGGATTTTTTCCCTTGGAGTTTTGTGCGTGAAGGGGGATGTACACGAGTGTTGTGAATGGAAAAAGAGAACGTGAGTTTGCTATCCCTTGGTTCTGATTCCACTTCCCAAAAAGTCCTTTAAATGAGACTATAAACCGAGATTCCGAACGCATACATGATATCTTGCACACATGTAAAATCCTGTATGTTCAACTTTCGGAAGAGGGGGACACTTTGGCTGTTGGTGTGGATGACAAATTACACCTTATACATAGCATGCATCCTGCGTGAAAAATCAAAAGAATGACTAAATGATATAGAAAAACAACTGAATGAAGCACCAGCAGGTAGCTCTTTACTCGGCTCTGCCCAGATAGGCAGCCTGATGTATAAACGAAAGCGCGGACTGTGAAGCGTCTACAGCCTGGAGCTACGTAGGTACAAACTAAAATGATGATGATGATGATGATGATGATGATGATGATGATGATGATGATGATTTAGTAATAACAATAATGACAACAATTCCAGCAACAACAACAACAATATCAACTTTGTATTTTTTTCTTGTCAACGTGTTTCCTTTTATGCTGGGCCTATAATGCTGAATGAATTTCCTTTTGCTACTAATCTCCCGTCATAGTCAATGACGTTCTAAACGAGGTTTAAACCCACTTGTGTTCCAAATCCTTAAATATGTCTAAACCTATTCATAATTCTTATGCTTTGTTCATCACTGTTATTATTACTGAATGCCATGTTCTCGAGGTATTTGATATAAGAGATTTTACGGTATGAGTGTGTGTTCCACATGCACGCATGTGCGTGAGGGGGGTGTACACGAGTGGTGTGAATGGAAAGAGGACGTGAGTTTGCTATCCATTTCTGATTTGTTTTACTCATGTTCTTGTTTGTTCATCTGTAAGCACCTTGTCGTATTAGATATTGCCCGCTTTTTGTTTGTTCCATTGTCATTGCACTACTGTCATCATCATCATCATCATCATCATCATCATCATCATCATCATCATCAACCTCCTCCTCATCAAAATTTTTTCTCTTTTTCTTCTTTTTCTCATTATTATTGTTATCATTACCAGTAGTAGTAGTAGTAGTAGTAGTAGTAGTAGTAGTAGTAGTAGTAGTAGCAGCAGCAGTTGCAGCAGTAGAGTAGTGTAGCAGGAGTAGTTTAACTAGCTGGTGTTTTTCTAAGATCAAAGTTTACTGCTTTTAATCAAAGAAATATAATCCCAAATGCAGAAGAACACCTACTGCTTTTCTCGGATGGAAGACTTCGGCTTATCCATAAATCCATTAACCGCTCCGGCTGAGCAGCGAGTGGAAACCATTGCCCGCCTTTCGATTTTCGGTCACATTAGAGGCCAAGTCTGACAGGCGAATCGCCCCCAGTTGGTCCTCTGGCGAAGCAATCAACTGCCTGATGAGACGATACTTCGGGGGGAGGGGGAGGGGGGGGAAGGAGGGGGCAGGAAGAGGGATTAGAGGGGTCAACCAGTCTGCGATGCCACGCCCTGACCAAATGACGTTGGTCAGCCGTCTTGGGCTGTCCGATTGGGGTCCAGTCAGTGCCGCCTTGTACACTGAGCCATGTTTTCCCAGACCGCTTGCTTTTGAAAATAACCCACCTGGCCGGATTCACTCTGCTAGACACAGTGCCAAGGAGGAGGGGGGGGGATGGGGTGGGGGCAAAAAAGATGCAGACAGAGGCCAAACTCAGAGAGTGGACACTCTTGTCCTGTGCCTACTCTTAAAGGAGCGCAAATAACTGCTGCAGATGGGAAAAAAGCATAGTGTGTGTGCGTGTGTGTGTGTGTGTGTGTGTGTGTGTGTGTGTGTGTGTGTGTGTGTGTGTGTTACGTAGATCTGCTCATAAACAAGTGTATTTGTCCTCGCTCGCAGTGACAAAGAAAATAAACAAACAAACAAACAAAAAATGCCGCTGGCTCATCATTTAATTCTTAACGTAGACAACGACAAATGGTATAATGGATACAAATGGTGAAAAGTACAACACATCTACCACAGCTACACTAATGACATGTCTTTTTAAAAAATCTCTTTAAACGGGAATTAAATTGACATGATGCTATCAAGCAGTAGACGAAAACAATGGCAACAGCGAACAACATGATTGTGTCCACTTAATACTTTGAAAGTGTTATGCACGCACCTGCATGTGCAAACAAATTGACTGAATAAGGTGTTGTTATTGCCTTTCAAGAATTAATATTGTTTTACAATGAAACTTCTCGAAATATAGAATTTCAAATTGAACCAAAATTGGCCGCTGGAACAGCGAAAAATACCGAAAAACAGCATCAAACTACGACTTTTCTCCCAAAGTAGACTACACATAGATCGACACCTTTATTTCAGCTACAATATGGCCCACAAATTTATATCCTTCCTTTAACTGAACAATAAGGAAACGTCTTTAAATCTGATCTATAGTCGACAGCAACATAACTGATTTTTAGA
>JADBJO010000287.1:432500-452500 GCA_016801955.1 Conus betulinus
GATAGATAGATATATAGGTAGATAGAGAGAGAGAGAGAGAGAGAGAGAGAGAGAGAGAGAGAGAGAGAGAGAGAGAGAGAGAGAGAGAGAGAGAGAGAGAGAGAGAGAGTTATCTAATTCCATTGTGAACAGTGAACATGTCCTTCTTATGGTCGTTTGGTTCATTTGTGTATAGTCTGCTCACATACATACCCACGAAATATAAGATGGCGGACGGAAATAACCTTCCCACCAGAAGAGTAGGTAAGTATGGAAGGGGTCTGGGACGAAGGGGTTGGGGGGGGGGGGGGGGGGGGGGGGGGGGGAGGACGAGGGAAGGTTCTTTTTCATTAGGTCATCTCAATAAGATTTTTACGCTTGGTGCCCACGTCATTCGAACTGGCAACGGGAGAGACAGAGAGAGACAAGGGGGGGGGGGGGAGGGAGGGAGACAGTGAGAGAGAGAGAGAGAGAGAGAGAGAGAGAGAGAGAGAGAGAGAGAGAGAGAGTGAGACAGGTGGAGGGGAAAGAGGGGGGGGGGGAGGCTGAAATCGGAGTCGGAATGAATTAATTCATAATAGGCCATGGTCCCGTATAAAGGGGTGTGTGAACATCATATAAGCAATCACAATCAGAAAAGAGCAAGAACACATAAATTGAAATTTCTTAACAAATGCCAATGATCATACACCGGGAAGAAAATACGAATAAATGAGGTAAACTTCTCTATCATGTTACTAGTTCTCTTCACTGTATTGCTTTATACAGGCAGAGTGAGATTTCATACATAGTGAGAACTACATGAAGACATTAGTAAGCTGGGCTTGAATGATGAAGTTTGCCGATAATATCTAGGGTTTTATAAAACTTCACGAGTACATCTGACTGCTGGACAACACAAAACGGAATGTCCCTTCTTTTCTTTTGCTTGTTTACACGGTGGACAAGTCAAGATACTTCTGTCAACAGTTCTACATCTAAAGCTATGTACTGTTAAATTTGAAATCCCAAGTCTGGACCTTGTTGCATAAGATCGAAGCTTTAATGACCTACGTTTGTTTTCTGCTACTATATGCTGAGTTATTCGGTGTAAAGAAATAAGCACAATGGACGATATGGAAAACACAAGGAAAGAAGAAGAAATGATGAAAGAAAGAAAGAAAAAAACAGACAGAAACAAAAGGTGCAAGGTAATGAAAACAAGTACACACAAAAATCAATAAATGAATTAGGTCAGTAAAATAAACTATATAGTTGCGACGAAGCAGGGATGGTACAAAAAATAGTCCAGCTTCCATTATGTTTCCCCAATAAACAGCGTTACCTTGACCTTGTAAAAAAAAAAAAAAAAAATAAAAAAAAGAAACAAACATGTGGCGGCAATAGCAATGAACACACTTAACATGTACAAACGTATCTCTGACGGCAGCGAAAATAACATTACCTTCCCCAGTCCCATCGCACCTTCATCCGCCGTTCCACATCTTCCCTTATACCTGTACCTCTCATCCCCACCCCACTACACCGCCCTCGTCTTCCCTTCAAGTTCGATAATCCATTCCAGCTACTTCATTGAGTATTCAAACGATGGTGATACAGCTCAGACATCGCGCCATGCTGGTTGTCACACAGTATGAGAACGGTTACCAGAATAAACACACCATTCCCGTTAATTCCATCCAGGGATTATAAATCAGATATAATGGCTTCGTGACTATTAGTTGCCACTTCTCTTCCCTCCCATCATATCTGATTTAGGCTCTCCACCTGGAAGGTGGCAGCTTTGTAATATACCACACACTTGTAATGGGCATCTGTCTTACATATTTGATTTCAGGGGAAAAGAGGTGTAAGTCATTGCTCGGATTGACCGACTGGGCAGAGAAAGGTGAAAAGAGCCCTGACGTTGGGCCATATCTTATAATATAAATAATTGATAACAATAAAGCGACGCCCGTGCGCGCGACCCCCCCCCCCCCCCCCCCCCCCCCCCCCCCACCCCACACACACACACACACACACACCACCACATGCCACCCACCCACACCCACACACACACACGAGTTTCTGCGTGCACGAGTGTGCGCGCACGCGCGCGCGCGCGCGCGCGCGCGTGTGTGTGTGTGTGTGTGTGTGTGTGTGTGTGTGTGTGTGTGTGTGTGTGTGTGTGTGTGTTGTTTTATGTTGTCGTCGTTGTTGTGTTGTTGTTGTTTAACATGTTTGTCTCTTTCTCGTGGGCCAAATAATCTACACGATACCAGCTGGTATCGTTTGAACAGAAGTGGCAGAGCTTCTCTCCAAGCGGGTAGTCGAGACCAATAATAATGGCAAATGGGCTCTTTGTAGGCAAACAACAGTACATACGACAAAAACTTCCAGATTTCCCGGGACACACACACACACACACACACACACACACACACACACACACACACACACACCAGCCGGGTTGTCATCCGCTACCGAGTATTGCAAGGTTCTGCTACTGTGGTAGATAGACAGCTGTTTGCTGGTTCTTCTTACACAGATTTCAAGATGATTTAGCTCACTCTAGCAATCATTTTCGGAGCAACAAATCAAACAGAGAAACTTCCAGCAACTGCAAATATGCCACACGTCCTATTCTCCGCAGCATGAAATTATAACCATTAATCTTTTTTTTTTTTTTTTTTTACAGAATTGATCATGTTGTTGACAGAAACTGGTCGAATTTGGAAGATCAGATTACCAGTCACTGTAATTTCTGTTATATATATTTGTTGTAAATGCAAATATCAGTAAATGGAATGTGTGTCCCTTTGGGCTTGCACCGATCAGCACGTAAATGCTTCTTCGGTCGAAAGCATCATGGATGAGAAATGAAAATGAGGGCGGGGCCACTTGGAGGCAGCCAATCGACCTGGGAAGAAAAAAAAAAAAAAAAAGACATTTCCTGCACATTTGTCTATCCGGGCGGTCACTGACTCTTCGTGTCAAGGCTGAAATGGTCTCCCCTGTATCTTGGTGGCTGCACAGATCGATGAAAGAAACTGGAAGTGGTGTGGAGGACGTGTGAACATTTCGACAACCTGGTGAACGCGCAGATAGCAACACGTATGACAAGACACTTCACTTTTTTTTTGGAGTGAAAATAGTAATGACTGCTGCGCCCATAATATGAACAGAGCGTACCAAAGGCTGCACTGCCGTTTGCCCATCTCGCCTCTTACTGCAAGATAACAGTAACGTATGCGGGACAGAAAGAGCCATAGTTGGGTCGTTAGTATACTTCAATGACTGCATTGCAGCCACGTTTCTGTCTACAAAAGCAACTTTCTTTCACAGCTGTCAGCTTTTTTGTTGTTCAATTATCCCGATTTGTTTATCTGTATGAACATACAAGGCAAAGGAAGCTACCTGAGCTGTTTAACGCTTTCTAATTTTTTTGTTTTTTTTTACATAAACATCACACATTCTAAATAATTGTCGGTCGCTATCTCCTTCAGACTTCAAACCCACTATGTTTCTCTTTTTCATGACACTCTAGAGTACTGTAGCTGTTCGCTTCCAAAGAAAGTGTTTTCTTAAACTATATGCACGCAAGTTTAATTCTTCCTGGTCTCAAGCCTTTGTATGCAAGGTTTCATTTTGAATGGGGAGCATGTCTACATGTCACCGTTTCTAAATGCTACCTTGTCTCTATATGTCACCGTATCCGCTTGTCACGGTGTCTGCATGTCACGGCTTTATATGTCTGACCTGACCGCTACCCAGACCCTGTCTCTAATCCTAACCAAACCCCAGCCCTAATCTATTCGAACTCAAACTCTAACACACAAAAACGGTGACATAAAACACACGGTGTCCACGACAATGTGACATACAGAAACGTCAGTCAGACGATAGAGGTGATATAGAGGCACGGTGACACACAGACGCGAATGTACACTGACACGGTGGCTTTTAGACACGGTGAGGACTGACCCCTGTAAATGTCATCGGGTCAAATGTGCACCGGAGGAATTACATCCATATCTGGGAACGACAGAACATTAAACCGATTTTAAAGTGCTGATGAATTAACCTTCAGGGCTGAAAATGAAGCTATGTCCCAAACTTAAAGAAGACAGTATATCAGCTATGTTAGTTTCAGTTTGAATGCTGATCTGTTCGTGAGACATGGGAACACATCCTGTTCTGTTTTTGTATGCCTGCATATCGTCACCTGTGACACCCTGATACATGTAGCTTAATCGTTGCTGTTGCCTTTAGCTTTGAATTAATTCTGCACACCATTTCCCTAGGAGATAAATTATTTAAACTACATATTATATCATGCAAGAGCGAATCGATCTTCAAACCATACATCATCATTTTAATCTAAATGTATTTTCAGTTCAGATTTATACATAGAATGGCTACCTCCGTCTTTGTAAAAAATAAGAGACGATCTTTGCAGATATAGGTTTCAAATGACTGTATGAATCTAATTCGAATATCGTACTTGTCCCCACAATACAATCAAATTGAAGTGCAGTTTTGCTATCCTTCTTGTGTATGAATATACGTCATTTTTATTTTTGTTGTTGTTGTTGTTACTGTTGTTGATATGGATGATGATGATGATGATGATGATGATGATGATGATGATGATGATCCTAGTTCAAAGTATACCGTCAAAGAGTAAAATTAATCAAAAGCTGACTTTAAAAATCATGCTTAGCATTGCATGCTGTGTCCTGTGCATACAGGCTGTGCCTCGTCATAAAAATCCAATGCTAGAAATTTTGAAACTCATTATAGCTGAGATTCAGGACAAGTGACAGAAACATATCTAGACTCAGAAATAAAATAAAAACGCTCTTCCTCACGTTTCGGCTGAAGCACAGTAATTCTTCTGTGCATCAAATATAATGGTTCTGCCTGACACTCCATTTTGCACTGGCGTCCTCTGCTTGATATTCAAAAGTACATGATGCAGTTGCTGCTGACAGATTTATGTTTCTCTCACACTTTGGACCATTTCTTGTGTCGCAAGGATCCTGAATGTCATCGTATGAGACTCCGTCTTTGGGTGTTAATGCATGGGTCAAACTTTAACTACAACTCCTAATTTGATAAGTGTGTAAGCAAAGACAAGGGAGGAAATCATACGTTGACTGCCGTTTTGTTGCTTCTATCTTTATAGCCTGGTCAGCCCCAAGAGTCTATTTTGGGCTGTCCTCCTGCAGGGAAAGGAGAACTCTATTCTATGAAAGAAGCATACCACAAAATAGCAAAGAATGATGTAATACTTACACACAATTCATATTATGATAATTTACATGTTCATATTCTTCAGGTCGATGAGAACAGCCTATGCAGTAGGCAACATCCGTTTCTCTTCAGAGAGAATGATACTCGCAGTCGTGTAAATCTAGCAACATGCGATTCAGACTTGTCGACAAGATCTAGCCTACAGACTGATCTAAAGCAGAGTGAGAACGGGAATGGAGAACCGAACAGATCAGGGAGGATGTCATCTACCGACGAGCACGCCACTCTTTTATGACGTTCTCTTTCCTGGCAGACCTGGGGAAGAAAAAAAGAAGTGGGTACATCGCCTTGATGTGTTAGGTTAGATGGCAGGTCGTCGGTTCATTTGCTCAGCATCAGTGCGCAAAAAGATCCATCAGCCGTCAGTAGCGGCGGAGACGTAGGAGGTTTCGCTCAGTGGAAGACAGCCAGTCAATACGGGAAGTGAACTCGAGCCTTTCAGTTTTCCCCGTCGGCTTGACTCTAGCTCAGTGTGCGATTAGGCCTATGTAGTGTGAGAGAAGGGACATCAGAAGGCCGCTGAATCAGATGACGTTACTATGTATAGTGCATGGCAAGATGTGAACGACGGCACATAATTGAAGAAGATGACCTATAATCACCTCTAGCCTTTCGTTTTCTTTTAAAAGATAATAAAAGTAAAGGAGGTTGAGCCTTAGACTCTGTTTTCACCTCTAGCTCGCTTATTTCATGAAATATGTATAGGGCTATGGGTCGCTTTGAATTCTGCGAACATTGTCATGATTTGCACATACCAGGCTGTCTGCTTGTTTGTTAGACACTGTGATTTCCTCTTTTTCTTCCACTGAGACATCAACCGAAGCAGACAATGTTTCATACACTGCGTTCATCGTTTGACACCATGATGTGCTAGTTCAGCTTCACATGCCAGGAAACACCATCCCTGATGATCTAAAGGTATGACTGTGAAAGCAGTGACTTATATAACTTCCATGTAATGGGATGATTCTAAAAATGTCTTTTTTTTAATACAGCATATTGCCAAACGACTAGGAGGTTCTTTTTTTCTATCCAATACATCAACACACTAAGAGTCGATACAAGCGCGCGCACGCACGCACACACACACACACACACACACACACACACACACACACACACACACACACACACACACTATCTATAATCATTTAAATCCCGAAGAAGAATACACAATCGTTAAATTCTGTAACCAAAATCAATGGCTTCCGTTTGTCCTATCTAGATCTCTGCTGTATCAGCAAGAAAGACAGACTGGCTGGGGCGACGCTGAGAGCTAAAATGATGAGAAAAAGAGGAGAGAGATGGCAGTAGAATCATTCTTCGGAGAAGGCGCCATTTGCCGAGTTACGTTTGTAGAGAGATTGATCAGCCTCTAATATTATCGAGTAAATAATACGCTTCTTTGATTTGTAGAAGACAGAAAATCAGTGATAGAAGGGAATAAACTTTTAGTTCCCTGCATAGGTTTTTCGAAGCGTCGCGTTTTAGGACTATCGTGGTCTTTGCGTGCCTTGGTTGCTGCATTCACTTTAAGAAAATCTTACTATTGCGTATTGGAGGATGATGACAGCAATGTTCATGCTATGGACATCATTCGGACAAATTAAATGGCTAAATTGAAATAATCACATTATAATTGCTTATTCAGTGGAAGCGAATATTTTTTATTTGAAAAATATCATGAGCACATGTAGCTGGCGACTGTATCTTATTTCATTGTATTGCATGTACTGTATCATAGCATTTTCATTGTCTACAATTATGGGGTTTTTTTTTTGTTCAGAGAGGGGGGGGGGGTATGGTAGTGCACCATCTGTTTTTCCTCTTTCACTTTAACATCCTTCAAAAACATTTTAACGGACTAAAAGTTGATAATAGAAAATATAACATAAAGGGAAAACGGGGGAGAAACGTTAATAAAAACACGTACATTTCATGTAGCACACGACAGCCAGCCAGATAGACAGACTGAGAGACAGACAGACAAACAGACAGATACAATATGACAGAAGATTGTTCACCATAAGGGTTAACAGAGCAACAACATAAGGGCTAACAGAGCAAGAAATATACACAGAATGTTCAATCACGTGTGTACACCACACATCCACAACAGCATCCCATACTACAAATTCCTCAGTCTGCACAAAGCGCAAACTCTGACTCCAGCGACAAAGATTTCACACTGCAAGCAGCCAAAAACTTTTGAGTTTTTCACCAAACGTGGGTACCCCAGAACCGTCATTAATGAGACTCTCGGCCGCACAACAGCTGTGTCCAGAATCATTGCTTTGGAAACTGAACCTTCAAAAAGAAACAGAGAAACCCAGCGCCGCCTGCCTCCTCTTCCACCCTCACACACTTCCCATCTGCATGATCTTTAAGTCCATCTGGCACATAGTACAAGATCGTAAATCTGCTTTCAACAGTTAACCCCCGATGACTTTCAGTCGCGACAAAGCCTCAAAAACCCGTGTGCCTCTAAACTGAACACAATCACCACCCAGTCACCTGGTTCTTTTCCATGCTCTAAATCCATCAGCATTTTTTGTTCCTTTTGCCGAGCCGGGCACCGTCCTGAATGGCCCCAGAGACTCGTTCAAAATCAAACGTACATCCTCCTGTCAGAGCCGAAACATTGTATATGCCATTGACCGTGAACTGTGCGGTAAGATCCATGTAGGTGAGCATTCTACACACTTGACAGCTGCATTTCTGAACATGTGTGGCCAACATTCGCCATCACCAGTCCAGGTCAGTTGCTCAGCCCTTCAACCGTCCCCAGCAAAAAAGTATTCATGTCAAAGCCCTGTCCCTTTGGCAGTTGCAGAGAGAAGATACCCGCTTCGAACGCAAGGATCCAGTCTCCTGGAAATCTGGGGACCCCTCGGCTCTGCCCATTTAGGAATATTTTGAAGTTATTTGTACTGCTTGAAGAAGACCAATAGGTGGAAGCGCGTTGTGTCCGTCTCGTAATGTATTTGTTCTGTTCGTTTTGCAGCTTTGTAGCCCTACTTTCGTTGTCAATTTTCCCATTCCTGGCAGCGGGTTACCCTACTTTAAAAAACAAATCAATGTTACCATTAACAAGTATTTTTGGGTAGTTTAGACAGTCCATTTGGAAGTGGACGGTTTTTATCATTATTTCAGCGTTTTGTTCTTCCACACTGAGTCTTATATCTAGCTTTTTTTAAAGGTATCTATGTTTGTAGAGAATTCATCAAAGTTCCATTTATAGATATGTCATCCTGCGAACGTCATAAGGCAACCAAAAATATTTTCTGTCTGAAGAAGAGCATTTACACCAAATAAAACAAAATACGGTGACTTTGACACGGTTTTTTTTCTCATAATGCTGTGAACTGATTTAAACCACCAAAGCTATTTCAATTTAGTAACTTTAATTTCATGCATTTTCTCAAAGAATACTTACATTCATCACACACACACACACACACACACACACACACACACACACACACACACACACACACACAACACACACACACACACACACACACACACACACACACACACACACACACACACACACACATGCACTTTTCCCCTTTAGCCACTAACCTAACACCCTGTACAGGTGTCCGTCTTTGGGTGCTTTCTCAACTTTGGGTCGGAACACAATTTGTTCCGAGTGCCTAACCTCCAAACGACCATTTCCAGTGGCTTTTTTGATGTGCAGCTGTCGTCATGGTGGCGTCAGTAGGTCCACCTACCCCCCCTACCACCCTGAGATGGGTAGCTGGTGGGTATGCACATTAAAACACAACGGAGAGTTAAAAAATAATCCAGTCTCCTCGGAGAAATTAGGTTTGTGACGACGGCACACTCTCTGGTCTTCCTAAAAGGATTCCCACCCCGTAAAACGTCTGACAACAAGGAGTAACACCAGCAAAGTAGACTTCGATCCCGACGCCTCAAAGTCACACACTTGGTTCGCTTCTGTCTCACGTCACTAACACCCGACTAATGTCTCTAGCGCGTGGTCCTTAACGGACCCAGACGAGGTGAAAGCTTTTTGTCACACGCACGCCTCTCGGTGGTCTTAGCAGACTTTAAAAAAAAAAAAAAAAAAAAAAAAAAAAAGGCGGGCTAAACACAGAAAAGTTTAAGTTGGTTCATTGGATTACCAAGGCTGAGTAATGGGTATTGCACACACATGCACACTTCTCAGAGACAGGGGAAAAGTGGGAAGAAAGAAAGGGAAGATGAAGGAGTGGGACAGAAGGCGAGAGGGCTGGACAGGCTGGCAATGGTAACACAGTCGACAAATCTACCCGTCTGTACCTCAGCATGATGGCTAGTAAGAAGGGCGCAGATAAAAAAAAAAAAATCAAATGGACTCGTGTGTCAAAGATTATAAATCCAATATGCCAGATTTACTGGGCAGGAGTAGTGTGGCAGGAAGTGGGGTGGCGGTGTGGAGGGGGGGGGGGGGGGGGGGGGGGGGGGGGCAGGCAAAGGGCAGAACAGCAGGGAAAGGTGGTGAAGCACGGAAGAGCAGCATACAAACAACACAGGCAAACCGATGAATCAGATCTGCATATAGGAAGCACAGGAAGCAGGCAGACCAGCCGAAGAAGTAGAGGAAGCACAACTACAGAGTAAGTAAAAAGCAGACAAACAACAAACAAAGGAAGTATGTTGCTGTTGCTGCTGCTGCTGCTGTTGTTGTTGTTGCTGCTGCTGCTACTGTAAGTAGTAGTTGTAGTGATAGTAGTAGTAGTAGTAGTAGTAGTAGTAGCAGCAGCAAGAGCAGCAGTAACAGCAGCAGCATCAGCAGTACCAGTAGTAGTGATGGTAGTAGTATTTGTAATGTTATTGATTGACATAATAACAAGCGTTGTCATCGTCACCATCAAATGTGATGATATGCTGCTGCTGCTGCTGCTGCTGCTGCTGCTGCTGCTGCTGCTGCTGCTGCTGCTGCTGCTGATGATGATGATGATGACGACCATGACCACGACGACGACGACGACGACGACGACGATGATGATGATGATGATGATGATGATGATGATGATGATGATGACGACGTTAACAACTATATATTCATCATCATTATCACCATCATCATCATTACCAATATCATCACTGTCGTCATCATCGTAATAACAGTGTTTATAGAGCGCTTTGTCTCAAAAGCTGGGGGATGCGCTGAGAAGCAGAGGAAGCTGACGGCGCAGACAAGATAGCACAGAGAGGACAGAGGGCGTGTGAC
Source organism: Conus betulinus (assembly GCA_016801955.1). NCBI lineage: Eukaryota > Metazoa > Mollusca > Gastropoda > Neogastropoda > Conidae > Conus > Conus betulinus. Next base: position 443,017 of record JADBJO010000287.1, read on the forward strand.
AGGAAGGTACAGGAGCAGAGGATTAGATGGAGCAGACGAAATAGCTTAAAGATAAACGAGGTCGTAGATGGAGCAATCCAGACACACACAAAGTACAAAGGCGGGATGAACTGATGAGAAGGACAGTTCGTCTTTTGACTGATTGCATTTCTAACCTTCCTATGTTTCAGTTGACGACTGGGGGTTCAAAAAAGAGAAAACGCATCCTCCATACCTATGATCGCCCACGTCTACATATCATTTGGGCTTTATTCTGCAACACTCTATTACCCCTGTATAAAATGCTCCTCCTAACACCACATGTTTACACGACATTTTAAAATTCCGCATATTTTCGCCACTGGGCTAGGGATTTCGGGAACGATCTCTTAATCGTGAAAATTCAACAAAAATGCTGGTATTTTTCCCTATCTCTTTTTTTTTCCACTTAAATGTTAAAGTGTCGCACTACGTGATTTGCTGCATTCCATTAACATCCATGATATTGATAACTGCCAGTCAGGGCGTTAGCTGTGTGGGGATGAATACAAATCACTCTTACGACATGCTATTTTGAACGGACGCACGATGCGGGTGGAGGGAAGGAAGGGAAGGAGAGAGAGAGAGGACGACGGAAGCACCCTTTCCTCCTCCACAACGTCTGACAGAATGACAAACAGGCGATGCATTACCAGCACTCCGGAGCGGAAGGATATCCTGCAAGCCCGGCTGTTATCACCAGCTTGAGAAATGAGCACTGCAGCCTTCAAAGGTCAACCAATGGACAAGGTGAAGGATGCCGCCATCTAACATTTCCGTTCTCCTCTCTGTAGCTGGCGCCAGGTTCAGGGATGTCGTAGACTGGGATGTGATGGAGGATACTGGAAACGCATCAGGAAGCAGGGAAGTTTACGAGAAGTTTCCTAACAGTGTTGTGTTAGCTTGGACCAAATCCGAAGTGTCAAAATACGTGATCCGTCACCTGACTTCCACACTACGAAACGTACACATACCCCAAATACTTTGTTTAATATTGATGATTCATCGGTGATAGAACTGATCTGAAACACTGTTCTTCAGGTATGTAGACAGATAGATACATACATAGAAAGACAGACAGACAAACAGACATATATAGAGATAGATAAACAGATAGACAGACGGATGGATAGATAGATAGATAGATAGATAGATAGATAGATAGATAGATGGATGGAGATAGATAGATAGAGATAGATAGATAGATAGATAGATTAGTAAGTCAGTTTATTAACTACCTAACCACGGCGGCTGATTCAAGGATAAATACGAATACTAATACAAAGATGAGTAAAGAACGAACTCACAGGTTCAGAGGAGTGAAACAGACATAGGTACATAGACAGAATTATGCATCTCATCTCTCTCTCTCTCTCTCTCTCTCTCTCTCTCTCTCTCTCTCTCTCTCTCTCTCTCTCTCTCTCTCTCTCATGCAGCCCATGTACCCCCAGTCAGTAGGAAATCGTCGTGATTCCTATCCTACAAAGACAGTTCAACGTAGTTTCAAACAATCACTTGGACAATGCTCCTGAAAGTGTCCACCAGAAATCCAATTCTTTTTCTAATGAAACCTTTTCCCACCATGCAATGCCACCCATGCCGTACTCTAACAGACCGCCCATTACATCAATGCCGATGTTTCCCCCCATGTGGCCTTTCTCCCCCTTCCCTCCTCTGGCTTTCAATCCTTGGACACAAATGCATCCTTATCTTCCCTCTCCCCCTGCTTAACAGAAATTCCGGTATCTGGAATTCAGATAACAGCTTGCTGCCTCGTCTTCCAAGTGCAGGCCTGAGCCCTTGCCTACCCTTCCTCCCGCCCAAATTTACCCATCCCCTGCCTCTCAGCTCCACCCCCTCCCCCTCACCCCCCAGCCGTGTCTTCTTTCCCTCCTGCTTGCTCCGTTTCACCTCCACCTTCCCACCACGCGCTGACTCCTCCTCCCTACCCCCCCCCCCCCCCCCCCCCCCCCCATGTAAGTTTTGTTTCCCCCCTGTATTGCTTAGTTACTGTACTGTACTGTACTGGATGACTGTACTATTGTGACCCGAACAGCTTGAAAGCGACATTTGTCTTGGTTGGTCATACTTTCTTGAATATTGTTATCATACACACACTTGGATTGTCCTTTGGACTGAACTTCATTGCCCTGCTTTTTGGATTTTGTGTGTTCTTGGATATTTTATAATTGCTGATTTTATATTTTTAATTGTTGTTGTAACAGTATATCTATTCTGTTTTATTGCACAGGACTTTGCTCTAGAATTAATACAATGGACCATTGTAATGTAATTAATACTGATACTGGATTACGCATTGGTCACCTAAATGTTTATCATCTGCCAAATAAGATTCATGATGTCTGTTTTTTCTAAACGAATCCCCTTCTATTCATCTGCTTGGTCTTAGTGAAAATCGCCTTGACTCCCGTTTCACTGATGAAGCTTTATCCATAACTAACTGTAACTTTGTCCGACGCGATGCACATCACTCTGGTGAAACAGGACTTTGGAATATACATTCATCAAAGCATCGCTCACTGTACAAAAAGGCGCGTGACCTTGAGCCTGATAATGTTGAATGCATGTGGCTGCAGGTAAAACCCTCCAACTCAGCACCTCTTCTAGTTGGATATATGTATAGGAATCCCGCTGCCACTTCCTCTGGTATGACAACTTTGTACGCATGATGGATGATGTATATAAGAGCTATCCAAATGTCATTCTTCTCGGTGATTTTAACATTGATCTGTTAAAACGGCAGCCTGCCTGGGATGCGACCACCACACTCTTTGGCTTGCATCAGCTTATTCATAATCCAACTAGAATCGCAAAGACATCTTCTACATTGCTGGATCATATCTACACGAACAACAAAGCCATGGTATCCAATGTAACTGTGGGCAACTAAAGCATAAGCGACCACTGTCTCATTTTGTGCACTTGGTCTTGTAAACTTCCAAAGCAACAGAATAAGGGCCACACAACCATTCAATATCGCCTGCTTCAAAAATTTTAGTAAGGATGATTTTTCCTCGACTTAAGCTTAGCTCCTTTCTACAGTGCACTCAATTACACAGATCCAAATGAACGTATAATACCTGGTATAATATATTTCTCTCAAATCGTTGATAAATAGCTCCACTTAGAAGAAAAAGGGTAAAACACAGAGTACTCGCCAGCTGGCTGACAAAAGACATTATTATAGAAATGGCACTAAGGGATGCACTTAAAACCGCAAAAAAGTAGATGAATATAAAAAGCAGAGAAACAGAGTATCAGATCTAGTTAGAAAATCAAAATGATGATACAAATATCATATCTGTACAAATATCGTTACAACAAACTATAACTGATGTCTTAGAATGGTGCAACCAAAACCGAATGGTCCTTAATCCGCACAAAACAAATGTATGGTCCTAACATCGAGACAGAAATATCAACGACAGCATCTTATGTTGAGCCTAAAAAATGAGTGAAACCTTGATCGAGCAGGTTACCGAACATCGTGTCTTAGGCGTGATCATCGATGAAAATTTTAAATGGCAATCACATATAAATCATGTTTGCAAACAGTTGGCTCGCAATTTGTTTTTTACTCCATAAACTCAGTTATTATGTTGAACCACACATCAAAAAATTATTTTTTGAAGCCCATTGCCTTTCTCACATCAACTATGCGTCCACTGTCTGGAGTGGTGCCGGTGAAAATCACATAAAAAAGATCAACTCTATGTATAGACGGGGAATTAAGCTGATTCTTCCCGACAAGTCTCTATCGACCACGAGCAAATTCGCAAAACTAATGATGTTACCACTGCAGAGCCAACTGACCTATAATAAAGCAGTATTAATGTTTAAAGTCCATGCAAACATGGCGCCAACATATCTTGCTGAGTTTATCCAAATGGCAACAATGCGATATGACTCAAATAATACATTTTACCACGTGTCCGCATTGATTTGTTCAAATCTAGTTTTGCAGTTTTTGGTCCATCTGTGTGGAACTCTCTTCCTCCGTCTGCCAAAACATGTCAATCACTGCCGTCCTTCAAATCAGCAATACTTAAACATTTACTTGAACAAGAAATCTAACCTTTTGACCATAGTGTCAACGCCCTACTTTTATGCTTGCCTCTGTATTAGCTAATGAATATGTGTGTGTGTGTGTGTGTGTGTGTGTGTGTGTGTGTGTGTGTGTGTGTGTGTGTGTGTGTGTGTACGTGTGGGTGGTGTGTGGGTATGGGTGTGGGAGTGCGCGTGCGTGCGTGTATGTGTGGGCGTGTGCGTGCATGTGAACGCGCACGCGTACGTGTCTGATTGTGTTTGTGTATTTTTTTTAATCATTATTTATTCTTATTACTGTTGTTATTGTTCTTATTATAATGTTGCTATATTCTTCATTGTTTCTGCCATTATTAATATGTGCAGTTTGTTTAGTTGAATGTTGTAGAATAGCAAGGACAGATTCGAAGAATGGGCATTGCCTAAAATCTTTATCGTTGAGTAATAAAGTTTTTGAGTCTTGAGTCTTGAGTATCTCTCTCTCTCTCTCTACACACACACACACACACACACACACACACACGCGCGCGCACGCGCGCACGCACACACACACACACACACCATACATACATGCATACATACACATACATACATACATACATACATACACATACATACATACATACATACAATAAAAGAGAGAGAAAGAGACAGGGAGATAGATTGACGGACACACAGACAGACAGACAGCTAGATAGATGCTGTCTTTGTTCATCCATACATGCATACACGCATCCATACAGACAGTCTATGACAAACACAAACAAGCAAACGAAAAAGGGAAAAAAGTAAAGGGGCACAAGACATGACAGAATGAGGACAAAGAAGTCCACTCACTATTGTACATCCCTAAAAAAAACAGACTCACTTTGACCCTAATTGAAAATACACTTGGCTGCAATTGCATAGGGCTCCAACTATACTGCAGACGATGGCGCAAATAACGTTAACCGCCCCATCTCCATCTTTCGCTCTTCCACCGCCTCCCATTGCCCCCTCACTCTTTCTGTCATACGGCACTTCCATCATCTTCCATTTGAGTTCAATAGACCATGCCAGCCGGTTCAGTGACCACCGACAGCGTCCTAACACATGCTAGCTATCTTGCCAGGGTGGTTGTCAGAATACCACCGTGGTTGCAAGAATAATCAAATCACCACAGTGGTTGCAAGAATAATCAAATCCTTTCCGTAATTGCATACAGGAACTATAAACGAGACTCGATGGCTTCATGGGTATCAGGTGTAACTTTTTCTCCCTCCAGTCGAATCCGGTTCAGCTAATTCAATCGGAAAAATATTTTAGCTTTGCAATAAAACCACATACGTTCTATGGGTGTCTGTCTGAGAAAAAAAAAAAATCTCACTGAAAAAAAAGACATGGACGTAATAGCTTGAACTGACAAATGGGGAAAGAAAAGTTAAATTGAATCATTACATCGGACATAAAGAGCATTAACAATTAATACCTTTCCAGCAAAACGCAAACAGCTGACTAAGACCTATAAGCCTTCATGGAGTTCTTCCTTCACGCTCTGTAGTCTTTGACCGAGTTTATTGAATTAAATTTCATACGTGACAAGTGACCTATCCTATTTATCATCACAGTCCTACTTATAAACACTCCCTGTGATTGTTCTTTTTGTTAGGTGCTCCTTTAGGTCTTTTCGAGAAACACTTCTCATGGGAATGAGAATTAGCACGATTTCGGAAGGCTTCTTTCTAGCGTAGGTGGTGTGTTCAGTGCTCCTCGCCGGCGGATACTCAGGAGCCATTTCTAATGAGTCTAATGAGCTCGCAATTTTGCACAGTCGGGCTACGACACAATGAAAACAGTACACATTAACCCAATATGCTAAAAGTTGAAAATGCAAGAAGTGAGTACTGCTGTACTCATTTCAAATAGGTAAAGGGAAAAGATGGTAAAACCAAAAAGAGTACCTGGAGAGGGGATAAAGACCGACGTTCGTGTCGTAGCACACTGAGAGGGAAAATGCCTGTAGGTGTCTACGACACGAACCCGTCGAAGTCATCCCCTCTCAAATAGGTACTCTTTTTACCATCTTTTCCCTTTACCCAGATGCTAAGCTTGCCTACAGCACAGCATGCCCAACGTAGTCAGTGACCGCCCTGGACATTTCGGAACTTTCCGGCACTGTGATAGGATAGAGCTGACTGTTGGTCTCTGGTGCATGTCCCAGTAGGATTCATCCACCTGTACAAGTCCCTGAGCTAGAAGTCAAATATACTGACAAGCAGATGTCATGTGTGTGTGTGTGTGTGTGTGTGTGTGTGTGTGTGTGTGTGTGTGTCATTACTGTCAGTGTCCGTGAAACAAATTGATTTCTAGTCTGTTTAGATAAGACGAAATGAAAATGATAACGGAAACACGTTACAAAGTTACGCTTATCTTGTAGCAATTCAAAACGGACAAGTGAATCGTCGACAGATATGTCTTCTTAAGATGTACAATGAACAGACGCAAAAAATGTAAAACAAAACACTCCTCCGACGGTTTCATAGTTAGATGACTGCAGGTGGAAACTGAAACCAATTTAATGGAAAAAAATCACTGTTCCGTACAAACGAAAGAGGCAAACAAATTGCAAGACAAAACACGACGCATTTCGGCTTCTTTGGTCTTCTTCAGACAAGACAAACAATATTCAAGACAATGAAAACAAAGAACGAGCAGTCCCTTACCTCCTCATTCACTATTTGTTTTGCGCCCAGTTAGAGGGCAAAAGTGATCGTTCGTTCTTCCTTTTCATTGTCTTGAATGTTGTTTGGCTTGCCTGAAGAAGACCAAAGAGGTCGAAACGCGTCGTGCTTTTTTTGTTTGTTTGTTTTTTTTTTTTATAATTTGTCCGTCTCTGTCGTTCGGCAGAACAGTAACTTTTGTTTTACGTTTATTCTTTTGATACTCGACATGCTGAACAGACAACAAACCTGATGGAGAAGGATCTATTATGCATGTTACGTGTGTTCCTTTTGATATGCGCTCACGAACACGTAAACGATTCTTTATCCTGTGGTTTCCAAATGATAAACGTGGCCATGAACAGTACGAGGCAACAAATCGACGACAGACGAGAAGCAAAGCCTTTTAGTGTCATGTATATCTAGCAGTACGGTCAATGACTCTTCTCTCAAGACAGAAGTAGTCTCTGCTTGCCTTTGACGCGTGGAAGCTATGGCAATCAATATGGAGAACATACAACACTTTCGGGGTCGGAAGAATATTTTTAGATCCCGGGGCATGCGCAGATAACAACACTCATGACATGAAAACTCACTTTTATAGTGCGAAATAAGAATGTCTACTGCTGTCATAGCATACAGAAGATTTGAATGTTTTGGCGGCTTCCGGTTTGCAACATGTTTGGAACGAACTTGTGTGTGTGTGTGTGTGTGTGTGTGTGTGTGTGTGTGTGTGTGTGTGTGTGTGTGCGTGTGTGTGTGCGTGCGTGCGTGCGTGCGTGCGTGCGTGCGTGTGTGTATGTGTATGTGTATGTGCGCGCGCGCGTGTGTGTGTGTGTGTGTGTGTGTGTGTGTGTGTGTGTGTGTGTGTGTGTGTGTGTGTGTGTGTGTGTGTGTGTGTGTGTGTGTGTGTGTGTGCGTGCGTGCGTGCATGCGTGCGTGCGTGTGTTTGTGTGTGTGTGTGTGTGTGTGTGTGTGTGTGTGTGTGTGTGTGTGTGTGTGTGTGTGTGTGTGAAACACTTTTCTCTTTTTTTTTTTTTTTTTTTTTTTTTTTTAAACACATGCGTGTATGGGACCTTCTTTATGTCATCTGCCCTGGTATGCCTCGCTCCCACCACCCACTTACCCCTGCTGCAGTCAGTTGAAATATACGCAATATGAAACTGGAAATAGGATGCAATCAGTTGCAGTACAATTTCCCATTTCGTTTAGGAAAGGATGTATACGATTCAGACTAGATATTTGTTACGCAGAACCACGCATTAACCATATACTATCATTTCAATCCAAGAAGGCTTTTCAGTCGATACTTATATACTGCTTTCTGATAGCTCTGTCTAGCTTAAAAAGGTAAATAAGATGATGAATTTTTTTTAAGATATTGAGTTCATATGACAGTTTTTGACTTGATCAGAATAACATAAGCCCTACTACTTATTTAAAAAAAACAACGACAGAGTGAAAATGTGTCTCATCCCCCAATTTCCACATTACACAAAAAACACATAGTACAACGTAGTTTTTGTTCATGATTTACATGAGTGCATCTCATACACAGTTCAATGTCACAGACTGAATAATACATCATTGTTTCATTTTAAACTCAACACACATAACCTGATCTAAACATATAAACACAAACCAATGTTCTTCCGACATTTTCGGCTGGATCGCAAGAAATTCCTGGTGCGGAATAATTGCATGGGTAGTCTGGCTGTGACTTATGTCATTTTATTCTTCACATTTAAATTCAAAATTGCAAGTTTTGATGCTGTTTAGGATCTGCTCTTTTCCCTCTTGTAATCCAACCTCATGCAGTATGGATTCAAAGTTTCCTCATCCAAGAACTTTCACATCATTTGTGTTAAAAATCAGATCGAGTAAAACTATAATTTGAACAACAGTTAAATGAGTTAAGTAAGAAAAAAAACCTGGAATTTAACTTATTTCAGTTGTTTCATTATTTCTAATCCATGCTGTATAGAGATGTTCAGGGCTGCCAAAGCGTAAGATAGAAATGACAGTGCAGCAAAAGAAACAGGCTACAAAACAGCAAGCTACTGCTTACAATTTTACATGAACATTTTAGCATGAAAGTTAACATATTGATATCCTTAAGTATCATAAGAATAGACAGTGCTGATGACATCAGGCGTTCCAGTTCATGAAGAATGGTGTTCATTACTGTGTCAATCTAGCATCAGGCAGTTCAGATTCATCAGCAAGGTCTAAAGGCTGACGTCGAGTGGTATCGGAACTGAAGAGCAAAGCAGAACAGAATAGGAAGGACCGACGTTTCAGTCACTTGTTGTCGGGGGCTCATGCTTTTACTACGTTCTCTTTCCGAGCACGATCTGAGGAGAAAACAGAAGTGGACACACCCCTTTGATGTGTTTGGTTGGGTGACGGACAGGCGATCCTTTTGCTCAAATCAGTGTACGAAAAGATCCATCAGCTGTCAGTATATTGGTGGAAACATAGGAGGACTCTGTCTGTGGAAGACAGCTAATCAATACAACAAGAGAAGCACGCCTTCCAGTTTGCCCGTGGATTTGGCTGTAGCTCTCCGTGGGATCACATGTAGTAAGAAATGACACCATGGTAGACTATCAACGAAAAAAACTGATGTTACATTATGGTTCATGGAAAGATGATAACAGCCGAACATAAACAGAAAAGAGTTTTCTTGTATTAAAAATGGG